>JAMOIN010001152.1:0-38547 GCA_024666655.1 Dascyllus trimaculatus
TTCATTGGTGTGACCTGTAAAATAGTCTGACAAACGTCTGAATAAGATATTACCATTTAATCATCTTTTCAACAGCGAATAAAAAAGGCTTCTTTGAACTATTTTGAACCCCATGTGTTGTTAAAGGTGACTTTGTGCTACGCAGGCCTTCTCAGTACACTCCACACTCCAGCTGTGGGTCTCCATTTCTTAAAATGCTTTACTCCCAGTCCTGACTTACCATTCCATTTAACTTCAGCAATTCATTAGGAAAATGAAACAGGGAATCCAAATGACTTCTTAACGAGGGAGATCAAATCACTTCTACGAGCTCAGTATTTAATTAGTGAATGAAGAGAGGGCAAGCTGAAAGCTTAGAAAGGGTGACGAAGGCGGTAGCAGCGTGGTCTCAGTGTGACAATACATAATTATTTTCAAGCCACTTTTAAATCATTGTCTAACAAAAGGGAATTGTAGATTTAGGGCTGAGATGCTAACAGCTACATCAAGTCAAAGTCTGGGCATTATTTCACACCACCAGGCCACCACTCGCCTCTCTTTCCAGGTGTGACAGCTGTTTCAGCTTGACCCAGAAGGGACAGACCTCAAATCTATCTGATCAGGAAGTCTCAACGCTTCATAGAATTTATTGTCACAAAGCACGCAGCGGACACAGACAGGAGGAAAGGACAAGAACCTCAAATTTGTGCTGAGGTATTTGAGTACATTTTTTTCTTTTTTCTTTTTGTCTGCATTTATACTCATCATTTAACACCACAGAAGGGGATCAACTTTAACGAGATCAATGCATATTTTAGTCTTACAGCAAAATATATTAATATTTAGCGGAGTCAGAGCGGATACCAGAACCCAAATGCAGACACCAAGCACGAGGAGAGTCAACAAGTTTCTTAACAAAAGTTTATTTCTTTTAACAGAACTAAAGAAACACTAGATGGAACTGAGCAAACAGTTAACAGAGCTAAACCAAAATCCATTCAATAATTGTAGAAAACTAACTAAAACCACCAAAAACACTAAACTAACAACACAGATAAATAAACTAACGGAAGCCTGGAACTTAACAAGGCTAAGGAAACAAAACGGGGAACCTGAAACTAAACTAAACAGAACTACCGGGGCTCTTGGAGACCGTGGTCCGTACAGACGGGCCGGAGCAGAGACAGGTGATCGTCAGCGGAACCAGCGGCTGACCGAAAGACTTCGGGCTGCGTCGGAGCACGAGCAGGGTCCAAACAGAAAGGTCCAGGGCAAGCAGGTAAGCAGGCAGGCAAGCAGGCGGGCAGGCAGCGGGACCAGACTGGCAGAATACTGTGGGCACACAGGTTAACGAGGGCCGTAACAACTCGACAGGTTAACGTACGGCCTGGCAGACTAACGGGTAAGTAGAGTCAACGATCTGGCGGAGAGTGGATGTATGATCCGGCGTTTTATTGGGAGTGGTGATTCATTGCAGGTGTGCCGGTCTGCAGCTGCCTCAGATTCCTGCAGTTGCCTGTCAGAGTGACAGAGGATGAGAAAGAGAGAGAGACAGTGAGACAGAGAGAGAGAGAGAGAGAGAGAGAGAGAGAGAGAGCTAGGCAGAGGCAGATGCAGTGGCTGGGCCAGGATTCCTAACACTAAGCTATCATTCTTTATTGAATTTTTCTATCATGGGCCAGAGGGGGCAGTGTTGCACTTCACTAAATTGAGGGGGAAATAAATGAAGGACAGGGCAAGACATGACGAACAGGGAGGGTACAGACGGGCAGTGCTATTTGAATCCTATAAGAGTGCTGTAAAATGCTGTGTCATTCCCAACAACCAATTCCACATCTGAAAATTGGGAACAAATAATCAACAGAAATGAATTGGAGACCAGAAGTCCTGACAGGATACAGAGTTAGGACGCCAGAGGACAGGAGTGAGAGAGAAATGTATAAAGGGCGTGAGTTTAGTGCAAAGTCTAAAGAGTGACTCCGCACAATCAGGCCGGTCCTATCAGCTCTCAGAAAGGGGACTCGACAGGAATTGGTAAGCCCTGAACAAACATGCATGTGTGATGGACACCGAAGCCCAAAGCGACTACCACGAGTCAGCGGGGCCAGGCTGGCCAAGTGCCCCCACACCCCGGGCAGGGGGAGCACCAGGAGGTGCTTGTCTGTGGCCCAGAAGACCACCCGGGCCACAGACAAGGACAAGACCGGTGGGCACAGGGCATGGGGACCCACCCGCCACGCAACGCCCATCCCCCACCACCCCATGGATGTGTAAAGCCACCGAGTACATTTTCTTAAGCAGCACTGCATCGCTGTCATGAGTCTTGCAACAAGACTGCATTGTGGCCATGATATCATGTGAATGAAAACACTGTTGGAAAATGAGCAGAACTTGATAAAAGATGAGGAGCAACGATGTCATCAAGGTAACATATGACTTCTGCAGAATTTGTCACATTTAGCAGCAGGGCGGACAACTCAGCACCTCCCTGCAATAAGTTTGATATCCTCTCAGTTTTTCATATGATGGATATTAAATTAGTTTTTTCATTTTCATAATTTTAGATTTGTGTGCTTGGTTTGCTGTGCCTTGTACAGCATTCCTCCAGCCTAACGGTTATACACACAAATATATTATAAAGATGTGCTAAACAGTTACAGCTTTTAATGTTCCATACTGGGCTCTGTCAGTTCTCTATTAAATCTAAGAGGGGTCAGCTGTGGAACACTTACAAACTGCTTTTCAGTCCACTACTCTCATGAATTTCAAATACAGGCTCAGGACGGACCTGTCTGATGAACCAAACAGAACTAACCCAACAGATCATTTCTGACTATAACTGACTTCTCACTTTCAAAAGGGGCTGAATGAACACAAGTCTGCACTCACATACAGAGTCATACATTTTACACACACGGGTAAGTGTTAAAAACGTACAGACCAATTACTTTATTTTGTGTATGTGTTGTTCATTTAGTCTCCCTCACTAGTCTCTTTCTTGCACGGTCACTCACCGCACTCAGATGTTTGTCATTTCACTACTTGTGTGACCTGTAGCACCAGTTGGCTGGACCTGTGTTAAATTAGGTGCTGTACTTTAAAAGGGGTGAATACTTTTGCAGACCCTTATTTTTCATTTTCTATTTTTATATAATTACACTTACGTCACTTGAAAGAGGGTTCTTTTGCAAATTCTTGTCAAAAAATCCTCATTAAATTGACCATGATTCAGTGTTGAGACATTCTTTCACTTTCAGTTTTTATTAAATGATGAATCACTTCAACATCTGGAGTTCTTTCTGCTGGGCCAAACCATAAAACAAACATCACCTGTGGACACGATCATCTGGTAAATCAACTGGGCTTGACCCACCATCCTCTGTGGAGCGGAAGCTACATCATATACATCACAGTGTCTTTCAGTAACAAGGCTGAGCCACTGAGAGCAAACAGTTTTTTTACACTGCAGACAGCAGCAGTGAGGCAGGCTTGAAACTTTTTTCAGTGGATTTTCCATTTGGGTGACAGCTCTAATCTCCTTGCATGCAAATGTTTCACAGCCATTCCACTCATCACTATTTTGAGTGAACATCAAAGCTGCAGCCTTCACTTTGCTTTGCCCAAGACACTTGTAATTGGCTTATAGAAATCCAAACTAACCAAAGTGTTTTCCCCCGTAGCAGACTAATAATGACGCACAGTCAGACTATTATGTTCTACAGAATTATGTTCTGCAGGATGGTCTGGCTAAGTGAGACCATAATCTGCCAGATACACAAAGTATGTGTGGTGTTGCAGCTGCTGTCCGAGCATGTGTTGGTATGAAGCAAGCATTCTGGTGGCCGAACACTATGGGAAAAGGAACTAAAACAGTCTGAATCCACATATACAGCAATATGCAGCACAGTGATCTGCAGGCAGCAGTGCACCACTAAAGCTGACAGTGCCAAGTGCTAAAGTGGAAGTACAATTTATATAGACTCACAAGTAGTTCAGTTGTAACTCTGTAGTTTGGAAACTCATGATTGAGGTACGACTTCAACTTTAGCTTTCCTGAACTAATGCCTACATTTGCAGTGATGTATCAGTATATAAGTCGGTCCCACCTATTTAGACCCAGGCTAAAGAAGCAAAATAAAACAGAACATTTCAGAGTTGGTGTGTGTTAGAATGCAGCCATCCATCTGCATTATTACTACAGCTGTTTAGAGGATTCAGCCTTTTCCATTAGAGAGATTCAGAAGAATAATGAACTCGTGTGGGGGAAACTTTGTGTGCTTATACAGCATAATCCATCTCTCTTTATTTTATTTCTTTTTTTTTTTAACATCTTCCTGTGTTTTCTCCAGGAGGCTGGTTTGATAAACAGCCTCTTATGAAAAGCCTGAGGTTTGGGAGGGAAGGAATGAAGAGACAGCGAAAACCACACACAAATGCATGGACAGAATGAGAAAGAGTTCTCATCTTTGAAACAAGAATAAGTCTGAAGGCTCATATTTCATTAAGTCTTTATTATGAGCCTCTGTTGTCGGCCCTGCAACCTGCTTTAATCTGTAAGCCATTACTAGTGCCTAAAAATAACTGAGTTAACACGCACAGCTGCCGAGTCAACCGACATAATTTTAATAAACGTCATGTAACTGCCGCAACAATCAAATTTAATGGGCCTGAACTGTGGCAGCAGCTTTGGCCCGCAGCATAGTTTGCATAAAGAAAATGACAAGCAAACCCAATAACAGCAGAATATTTGTTTCCTTTACATATTTAATTCATAAGGTAGTGTTGTGTTTACAGTACTTTACATTTGACTCAATATTCCTGAACACTCTGCTGGGAAGCATCTGTGAGAGCTGTAAGGAGAGGTGATACCAGGAGACAGAGGAGGAGGAGGACAGGGAAAGCAAAGCATGATCAAAACAAGACAAACAGGAACTGCTCTGTGCCCCGAGAGGACTTTCTTCATACACCCAATAACAAAAGGAACATTTTTCTGAGCTGAAATACTGCAGAGAGATGTTGAATTTTAAATGCCTTTCGTAAAGATGAGTTATGATCATCGCACAATTATGAAGTTATAAATATGAAAACGATTTCAAATGAGAAAGTGGTCATTTTAAATAGTCCAATATGAGAAAAGATATGCTGTATTTGAGGGGAAGAAAGTTCACAGTGATTTCACAGAAAGATTAAAACACATCACTCCAAATGTACTGTCTATGTGGCCGACAAAATCCTTTTATTAATATCTCCACCAAGGAGTTTATGTGATGGTCATGATTGTTTGTTTGTGTGCAAAATAACTCAAAAAGTAATGGATGGATTTGGAGGAAATTTTCAGGAAATGTGTGAAATGGGACAAAGAAGAAATGATGAAAATTTGGAAGTGATCCGGATCACCGTCGGGATACAGGATTTTTTTTTTTTTTAAAGTAAATGTAACCAGGTGGACAATTAAATGCAGCTTACTCTAAAAGCCACCAGAGGACACTCTTATTTTTGGGGTAACCCCCTCTTACCACATGACATTTTGGGTCTCCACACAACAGACAGCGCAATGACGGGGTTCTCTTTCCTTCCTGAGTGGCATACGCACGGTTGGGCAGGCATTCTTATCTCCGGTTGTCCAAGAAACTGGGAGGCTGTTAGGAGCTGCCTGTTCATTAGGTGGATGGGGTGAATGCCACATTGTCAGTAAGACATTTGAACTGTATGTAATTAGGGCCCGAGCACAAAAGGGCAAAGGGCAGCGATCAGTGTGAAACACTGAACGCTGCCTTTGCCTTGCAGTGCAAAGGCCCTATTGTTCTTCGTTCGTTAAAATCATCAAATCCACACAAATCCTCATTAATCTCAAGAACGAACGTTTGATATACAATTCAGGAATGGGTGTGCTCAAACGGCTCCACAGCGCCCCCTACAAATATTCACATACTCATATAAAATCACTGCTTTATCCTACAAACATCCAAATTGATGCATGCATATAGAATTCTGAGATGAAAAGATCTGCACAGTCGTAATTCCAATCAACTCCACAGCGCCCCCTAGACAAGGTAATTTGGAGACATTGGAATTTAACGACTCCTCCCAGGATTTTTATCCGTTCTTCACCAAAGTTGCTGTGTGGCATCTAGACCTCTCCAAGATGAAAAGTTATTAAAATCTCGTGGCTATATCCCACAGTGTGGGCGTGGCATGGCAGCCATTTTGAGCGTGTGGGCATGAAGTGTGAAATGCTCATAACTTGACTACACATGATCAAATGTGAATGAAACTTGATGTGCTTGACGACAGGCTATCCCTCAACACTGTGGCACAGTCAAACAGCTCCACAGCGCCCCGTAGAGATTTCAAAAATTCATATAAAATGACCGGTTTATCCTGCAGACATGTAATTTGGTACATGTGCTGAAAAGGCTTAAACAAACACAATTGCGTGCTTAAGAGATTCTCCACAGCGGCGGTGTGGGGGGGAGCGAGGGCCCGTTCGACGCTGCTTGCAGCTTCAATTAGGGCCCGAGCACTACAGTGCATAAGACCCTATTGTTCCAGTCGTGTTTCTTTGGGGGGATGGAGGGATGGCGGTTTCTTTTTCTTACGCCACTTTGAACCTCATTTTGACCCCCTAAACATGCTCAAAAACTCACCAAATTTGGCACACACATCAGGACTGGTGAAAAATTTGATATTTTGGGGGAATTACACATATGAATGGCAAAATGACTCAATAGCGCCACCTTGAAAATTGGGCTTTAGCTGAGTTAATACGGCTAGTTTCATGTGAACTCATGAAATTTGGTACACAGGTACAGTAGCCCGAGACAAAAAAATTCCTGGTGTTGAAATTTTACAAAAAGCTCAACAGCGCCCCCTACAGCATGTGTTGTGCAGGTATTGGAATTCAACGAACTCCTCCCAGGATTTTTATCCGATCTTCACCAAATTCGCTGTGTGGCATCTGGACCCCGACAGGATGAAAAGTTATTAAAATCTTGTGGCTGCGTCACACGGTGTGGGCGTGGCATGGCGGCCATTTTGAACAAAAAAGCTAAACAGCACCAACTCGAACACATGGTGTACAGGCATTGGAATTTAATAAACTCCTCCCAGGATTTTTATCCGATTTTCACCAAATTGGCTGTGTGGCATCTAGACCCCTCCAGGATGAAAAGTTATTAAAATCGTTTGGTTGTGTCACACGGTGTGGGCATGGCATGGCGGCCATTCTGAACAAAAAAGCTTAACATTGTACAATGGAATACGTTGTGCGCAGGCATTGGAATTTAACGAACTCCTCCCAGGATTTTTGTCCCATCGTCACCAAATTTGCTGTGTGGCATTTAGACCCATCCAAGTTGAAAAGTTATTAAAATCTCGTGGATACGTCACACGGTGTGGGCGTGGCATGGCGGCCATTTTGAACAAAAAAGCTTAACATTGTACAATGGAACATGTTGTGCGCAGGCACTGAAATTTAACGAACTCCTCCCAGGATTCTTGTCCGATTTTCACTAAATTCGCTGTGTGGCATCTAGACCCATACAGGATGAAAAGTTATTAAAATCTCGTGGATACGTCACTTGGTGTGGGCGTGGAATGGCGGCCATTTTGAACAAAAAATCTCAATGGCGCCCTCTAGAAAACACTGTGCTCAGGCATTGGAATTTAACGAACTCCTCCCAGGATTTTTGTCCCATCTTCACCAAATTCGCTGTGTGGCATCTAGACCCCTCCAGAATGAAAAGTTATTAAAATCTTGCAGCTGCGTCACACGGTGTGGGCGTGGCATGGCGGCCATTTTGAACAAAAAAGCTTTACGGCGCCCCCTGGAACATGTGGTGCGCAGGCAGTGGAATTTAACGAACTCCTCCCAGGATTTTTGTGCCATCTTCACCAAATTCACTGTGTGGTATCTAGACACCTCCAGGATGAAAAATTATTAAAATCTTGTTGCTGCTTCACACGGTGTGGGCGTGGCATGGCGGCCATTTTGAACAAAAAAGCTTATCATTGTACAGTGGAACACGTGGTGCGCAGGCATTGGAATTTAACGAACTCCTCCCAGGATTTTTGTCCGATCTTCACCAAATTGGCTGTGTCGCATTTAGACCCATCCAAGTTGAAAAGTTATTAAAATCTCGTGGATACGTCACACAGTGTGGGCGTGGCATGGCGGCCATTTTGAACAAAATCGCCATGTGGAATGAAATGAGTTTTGGAGGTGAAGGGATCCACGTAAAATCACCAAATCCACACAAATCCTCAATAACCTCAAGACCTAATATTTAATATACAATTCAGTAATGGACATGGTCAAACGGCTCCACAGTGCCCCCTACAAATATTCAATTAGTCATATAAAATCACTGCTTTATCCGACAAACATGCAAATTGATACATACATATAGTATCCCAAGACCAACAGATTTGCACAGTCGAAATTCCAATCAGCTCTACGGCGCCCCCTAGACAAGGTCGTGTGGAGAAATTGGAATTTAACGAACTCCTCACAGGATTTTTATCCCATCTTGATGAAATTGGCTGTGTGGCATCTGGACCCCTTCAGGATCAAAAGTTATTAAAATCTCGCGGCTGCGTCACATGGTGTGGGCGTGGCATCGCGGCCATTTTTAGCCTATGACCATGAAGTGTGAAATGCTCATAATTTGGCTGTACATGATCAGATGTGAATGAAACTTGATATGCTTGATGACAGGCTATCCCTCAACACTTGGGGGCAGCCAAAAAGCTCCACAGCACCCCCTACAAATTTCAAAAATTCATATAAAGTAACTGGTTTGTCCTACAGACATGAAATTTTGTAAAGGTGCAGAGCAGGATAACACGAACACAATTGTGTGCTTTAGACATTCGGATTGTCTCCAGAGCAGCACTGCGGGGGGGAGCGAGGGCCCGTTCGACGCTGCTTGCAGCTTTAATTTTCCTTACGCCAAATTGAACCTCAATTTGACCCCCTACACATGCTCAAAAACTCACCAAATTTTGCACACACATCAGGACTGGTGAAAAATTTGATATTTTGGGGGAAATACACATATGAATGGCAAAATGACTCAATAACGCCACCTTGAAAATTGGGCTTTAATGGAGTTAATACGGCTAGTTTCACGTACAGATATGAAATTTGGTACACAGGTACAGTAGCCCGAGACAAAAACAATCCTGCTTTTAAAATTTCAAAAAAGCTCCACGGGGCCCCCTAGAAAACGTGGTGCACTGGCATTGGAATTTAACGAACTCCTCCCAGGATTTTTATTCGATCTTCACCAAATTTGCTGTGTGTCATCTAGACCCATCTAGGATGAAAAGTTGTTAAAATCTCGTGGCTGCGTTACACGGTGTGGGTGTGGCAGGGCAGCCATTTTCAGCAAATTCGCCATGTGGAACGAAATGAGTTTTGGAGGTGAAGGCATCCACGTACAATCCCCAAATCCACACAAGTCCTCATCAATCTCAAAAACTAACGTTTAATATACAATTCATGAATGTGCGTGTTCAAACGGCTCCACAGCGCCCCCTAGAAATATTAAAATACTCATATAAAATCACTGCTTTATCCTACAAACATGAAATTTGGTACATACATATAGTATCCCAAGACCAATAGATTTTAAATTAATAGATAAAATTTAGTAATGTTTGGTCAAAGTGGGCAGGACTTGTTACAGCTGTCACATTGGTCAAAACAAATGCTAATGCCACCAAACCTGAGATCTCATGTTGTCATGTGACTGTGGGGGTATGAGCTAAATTTGGCTCATGTTGGCCACTAGGGGGCGCTGCAACTATGGGAAATTTATATCTGTTAAATGGCAAGACCCATTTTCCACAAATTTGGTAGGTATGATGCTGAGTCACTCCTGAGGCCATATCTTAATGTTACTCATGAATGGTCAAAGTGGGCGTGGCTTATTGCAAGATAAACAACAAACATTTATTTCAGCTCAAGTATTATATTGAGGACTGTGAAATTTACAGGGTCTATACAGAAGAGCACACAGACCACCCACACCAAAAATTGTGTGTCCACTCCACTAGGTGGAGTGGACACACAGTTTAAACTACAGTTTAAACTCCATCTGCACCAAACTTTGCACATACAATGTCCAGATGTGTTTGAGCAAAAGTTATCAAAGGAATTGTGCCACTTCAAAAAATGTGCGACTTATAAATACACAATTTTTTGTGCTAGCTAAAAAGCACATACTGTTGCATATTTTTGTCAACGTGAAAGCTATCCACATTGAACTCAACTCACTTGTGTCAGAGGTCAACCAGAGGCTCTGTGCCAAATTTGGCGCAAACTGGCCTTTAGGGGGTGCTATAAACAGGAAAGATTCAAGCAACAGGAAAGTTGATCAGATTGGCACCAAATTTGGTGAGCATGATGTGGGTTTGCTCCCGAGGCCAGCCTTAAAATTTAGTAATGTTTGGTCAAAGTGGGCGTGACTTGTTACAGCTGACACATTGAACCTTTCACGCTTCAGCTGCTCTTCCCATTACCATTACAACACTGCTGGTGAGACGGTGGCTGGTATCCTGACGCTCACCCCGTGCCCGTGGTCCTTTTGGCCGGACCGCCGTTGGCTCCACGAGACCTGGGCTCCGTCAGACCTGGGGACCGAGTCGCGCAAGGGGGCTTGGCCCCCTTTCATAACTGCTTGCAGCTCTAGTTATTAGAGGGCCAAGCCCGAGGGGCGTGGGACACGCGTATGCCAGCATACGCGTTTCCCAGGGCCGAAAGGCTGGGAACCCTATTGTAATCGTTCAGATTATTATTATTTGGGGGCCAAGCCCGAGGGGCGTGGGAGACGCGTATGCTAGCATACGCATTTCCCAGGCCCGAAGGGCTGGGAACCCTATTGTAATCGTTCTGATTATTATTAGGGCCCGAGCACCAACGGTGCGTAGGACCCTATTGCATTTGTATTCGTTTTTATTATTAGGGCCCGAGCACCAACGGTGCGTAGGACCCTATTGGAATTGTATGCGTTATTTTTTGGGCCCGATCACCAACGGTGCGTAGGACCCTATTGGATTTGTATTCGTTTTTATTATTAGGGCCCGAGCACCAACGGTGCGTAGGACCCTATTGGAATTGTATGCGTTATTTTTCTTTTTCTTCTCCCGGAAGAACTGCATTTTTGAGGGCCTAGACACGCTCAAAAACTCACGAAAATTTGCAAACACATCAGAAGTGGCGAAAAATTTTATATTTCATGGGAGCTGCACATGTGTGTGGCAAAATGGCTCTATAGCGCCACCTTGAAAATTGGGTTCTATGGGAGTTAATACGGCTAGTTTCATGTAACCCTACCAAATTTGGTACACATGTGCACCAAGACAAGACAAACAAAACTGCCTAATCAATCCATCAGCAAAAATGTACAGGAAGTCCGCCATTTTGCTTTATATTTCTGATTTTTCCTCATATTCAAGAGCTATAACCGCACACAGGGTAACTCCAAGACAGCTGAAATTTGGTCAGTACATACAACAGGGCTTCGTGATTAAAAGTTATCAAAACGCTCCGCAAAAGTCTGAGGGCGTGGGCGTGGCGGCCTCCTAAACTTTGATGTTTCGCCATAAAAATTCAAGTGCTGTCTAAATACACTTCACAGGCTCTGATCTGCCTCAAACTTGACACATTTGATCATCGTCCTGCCCTGATCACATCCATATGACAATATTCATCCACAGTCATAGTGCCACCTCCTGGCAACAGGAAATGGCACTTTTTACATTTTAATGAACTGTTATTAGCCGGTTGACCGTATTCATCTGAAATGTGGTGACATAAGCCTCAAGACATTAATGATGATTCATGGAGAAAACTGTGACTGGTAGTCAAACGATGTCTCTGTGGCAGCGTGGCGAACTTCGATGTCTTGCCGTGACTACTAAAGTGTTTATATCTCCGCCAGACATGATCCAATCTGGCCCAAATTTCATGTGCTGGACAACAGTCCACTTCTGAACACATCCACATTTTAAAATTTAGTCATAGTCAAAGCGTCAGTGAGTGGTAACAGGAAGGTAATTTTGGGACATTTGCACTTTCCATTGCTCCACACTTAGTGATATAGTCTTGAAATTTGGCCAGTATATACAACAGGCCTTAAAGTTGAGAAGTTGTCAAAATCTTCCACAAAAGTGAAACGGTGTGGCCGCGATGCACCTCTGAACTTTGAGTCATATGAAGGTGAAACCTGTCACTCTCCCCAGCTCCAGCAGCCTTTGTGTGTCCTGCTGCAGCCCTTCCCCCATGTCAAACACACAGACACAGGCACACAGACACACACACACACACACACACACACACACACAAACACACACAGAGATACACACACAACCACAGACACAGACACACACAGATGCAGGTTGAGAGAGAGCAAGAGAGAGAGAGAGAGAGCAAGAGAGAGAGAAAGAGAAAGAGAGAGAGAGAGAGAGAGCAAGAGAGAGAGAAAGAGAAAGAGAGAGAGAGAGAGAGAGAGCAAGAGAGAGAGAGAGATAGAGAGAGAGAGAGAGAGAGCAACAGAAAGGTTCATGTTTTAATTTTTTTTTAACATACATAAAATGATTTTGTGACATGTTAAATGACTGTAAAGTTGAGTCTGAACCTAAAAGTAACAGAAAAGCCTTAGTAAGGTGTTTTAAGTCACACATGTAGTGTCCAATCTGTACCAACTGTGTTGTCTCATGACAGCTGTGGGCCTACCTCATTTAAAAGCTAATATTCAGTGATGTTTGTAGTGCAAGTCAGTGGCAAAAGGACATGACATGTGTTATAGAGGGAAATATTCTTCTTAGCAGCCTGTTCACTTGGATGTTGTGCTACTCTGATGGAAGTTTTTGTTCCAGTGGTACAGTTTGTAGAGTTATGTACATGCTAATTCATTATAATAGATTTAATTTTCCATCTTGCATGCCTATAGGTAGCAATAAGTTAAAGGTACACGTACACACACACACATACACACACAGACAAACCCTAACACACACACATACACACACAGACAAACCCTAACACACACACATACACACATAGACAAACCCTAACACACACACACACTAACCTTTCATCCTTCTTTCACACACACCAAACCCCGGAATGAATTGAACTGTCTATACATCCCCTAAATACTGCATATTATTGCTCTATAAATTGTTCATTAAAATCTATCATTGCATAACTGCACATGTTTACTGTACACTCTGTTAAAAATGTAAATCATTCCCATTCCACTGCAGTATATCCTGTGTAATTGTTCCCCTTTTATTAAGCATAATTTTCACCACTACAAATATTGTACTTTATCCATAAATATATTATACACCACTGTCTATTGTTACTACTGCTACTGATTATGCCAGCAGACTTCAATAATTTCAGGCCAACAACCCCCAAACTGATGGATAGATGGAGCAGGGATCTCCTACAATACACCTTTGTCGGAGGTTTTTTTTCCCCCCTTCCCTACCATGGGGGGGTTTTTGGTTCCTTCCCACCGTCGCTGACTGCTTGCTCATAGGGACTCCAAAAGCAACCTTGGATTGTTGGGTTTTCTGTTTCCTGTTCTTTCTTACAATGTTAAGCACTTTGTGACGACCTGTGTTGTGAATATGCGCTATACAAATAAAACTGAATTGAATTGAATTGAATGTAATATTGTTTAACATTAAACTGGGCCTTTTGCCATGTATAAAAACAGCTTCCCTGTTATTATGCATTCAGTACTAAGTTCTTGAAATAATACACACCTTAGTATATTCATGCATTTAGTTTAAATATGTCCAAGGTACTTGTGGCATGTCACTGCCATTTATAAATATAAATCTTGTATCCAACACTGACCTATTACAATGATTCACAGATTCAGGTTTTTATTTAAATGTACATGGTTATTTGGCTGAGCTGTAAAAAGACGTGTACGTGTTACATGTACAATAACAATAAAGTGGCATCTGAACCTCACACAAACCAAAAACAGCCTTAGGAAGATGTTGTAACTCACACATAAAGTGTCCAATCTGCTCCAGCTTTATTGTTTCATGAATGCTGTGGATATATTTTCTTGCATTTATGAAGTCTTACAATTACAACAGGCCCTTTGAGGATAACCATGATGGTGATGTGGCCCGGCATGAAAATGACTATGACACCCCTGATGTACATGGTGGCCGAGAAAGTTTGTGCTACAATCCTTGAAATTGCTCAGCTAAGTGTGACCACCTTCAAAATTCTGCCACATCCCGACATGCGCCACACCTGGACGTGCGCCACGTCCCGACACGCGTGGGTGTGCGAGGGCCCGTTCAACGCTGCTTGCAGCTTTAATTAGGGCCCGAAGCACTACAGTGCGTAGGACCCTATTGTTCCTGCAGTGTTTCTTTGGGGGGATGGGGGGATGGCGGTTTCTTTTTCTTACGCCACTTTGAACCTCAATTCGACCCCCTAAACATGCTCAAAAACTCACCAACTTTGGCACACACATCAGGACTGGTGAAAAATTTGATATTTTGGGGTAATTACACATATGAATGGCAAAATGACTCAATAGCGCCACCTAGAAAATTGGGCTTTAGTGGAGTTAATACGGCTAGTTTCACGTAAACTCATGAAATTTGGTACACATGTACAGTAGCCCAAGACAAAAAAAATCCTGCTGTTGAAATTTCAAAAAAAGCTCAACAGCGCCCCCTACAGCATGTGGTGCGCAGGCATTGGAATTTAACAAACTCCTCCCAGGATTTTTATCCGATCTTCACCAAATTCGCTGTGTGGCATCTAGACCCGTCCAGGATGAAAAGTTATTAAAATCTTGTGGCTGCGTCACACGGTGTGGGCGTGGCATGGCGGCCATTTTGAACAAAAAAGCTTAACAGCGCCAACTAGAACACGTGGTGTGCAGGCATTGGAATTTAACAAACTCCTCCCAGGATTTTTATCCGATTTTCACCAAATTCGCTGTGTGGCATCTAGACCCGTCCGAGATGAAAAGTTATTAAAATCTTGTGGCTGCGTCAAACGGTGTGGGCGTGGCATGGCGGCCATTTTGAACAAAAAATCTCAACGGCGCCCCCTAGAAAATGCTGTGCGCAGGCATTGGAATTTATCGAACTCCTCCCAGGATTTTTGTCCCATCTTCACCAAATTTCCTGTGTGGCATCTAGACCCCTCCAGGATGAAAAGTTATTAAAATCTTGTGGCTGCGTCACACGGTGTGGGCGTGGCATGGCGGCCATTTTGAACAAATTCGCCATGTGGAACGAAATGGGTTTTTGAGGTGAAGGGATCCATGTAAAATCACCAAATCCACACAAATCCTCATTAATCTCAAGACCTAATATTTAATATACAATTCAGGAATGGACGTGGTCAAACGGATCCACAGCGCCCCCTACAAATATTCAAATAGTCATATAAAATCACTGCTTTATCCTACAAACATGCAATTTGGTACATACATATAGTATCCCAAGACCAACAAATTTGCACAGTCGAAATTCCAGTCGGCTCTACGGCGCCCCCTAGACAAGGTCGTGTGGAGAGGAGTGTGGTGAGGAGCGAGGGCCCGTCTGATGCTGCTTGCAGCTTTAATTAGGGCCCGAAGCACTACAGTGCGTAGGACCCTATTGTTCCTGTAGTGTTTCTTTGGGGGGATGGGGGGATGGCGGTTTCTTTTTCTTACGCCACTTTGAACCTCAATTTGACCCCCTAAACATGCTCAAAAACTCACCAAATTTGGCACACACATCAGGACTGGTGAAAAATTTGATACTTTGGGGGAATTACACATATGAATGGCAAAATGACTCAATAGCGCCACCTAGAAAATTGGGCTTTAGTGGAGTTAATACGGCTAGTTTCACGTAAACTCATGAAATTTGGTACACAGGTACAGTAGCCCGAGACAAAAACATTCCTGCTTTTAAAATTTCAAAAAAGGCTCAACAGCGCCCCCTAGAGCACGTAGTGTGCAGGCATTGGAATTTAACAAACTCCTCCCAGGATTTTTATCCAATCTTCACCAAATTCGCTGTGTGGCATCTAGACCCCTCCAGGATGAAAAGTTATTAAAATCTTGTGGCTGCGTCACACGGTGTGGGCGTGGCATGGCGGCCATTTTGAACAAAAAAGCTAAACAGCGCCAACTAGAACACGTGGTGTGCAGGCATTGGAATTTAACAAACTCCTCCCAGGATTTTTATCCGATTTTCACCAAATCCGCTGTGTGGCATCTAGACCCGTCCAGGATGAAAAGTTATTAAAATCTTGTAGCTGTGTCAAACGGTGTGGCCGTGGCATGGCGGCCATTTTGAACAAAAAATCTCAACGGCGCCCCCTAGAAAATGCTGTGCGCAGGCATTGGAATTTATCGAACTCCTCCCAGGATTTTTGTCCCATCTTTACGAAATTCGCTGTGTGTCATCTAATCCCCTTCATGATGAAAACTTATTAAAATCTTGTGGCTGCATCACACGGTGTGGGCGTGGCATGGCGGCCATTTTGAACAAAAAAGCTTAACATTGTACAATGGAACACGTTGTGCGCAGGCATTGGAATTTAACAAACTCCTCCCAGGTTTTCTGTCCAATCTTCACCAAATTCGCTGTGTGGCATCTGGAACCCTCCAGGATGAAAAGTTATTAAAATCTTGTGGCTGCGTCACACGGTGTGGGCGTGGCATGGCGGCCATTTTGAACAAAAAAGCTTAACCGCGCCAACTAGAACACGTGGTGCGCAGGCATTGGAATGTAACAAACTCCTCCCAGGATTTTTCGCCGATCTTCACCAAATTGGCTGTGTGGCATCTTGACCCATCCAAGATGAAAAGTTATTAAATTCTCGTGGATATGTCACACGGTGTGGGCGTGGCATGGCGGCCATTTTGAACAAAAAAACTCAACGGCGCACCCAAGACAATGCTGTGCGCAGGCATTGGAATTTAACAAACTCCTCCCAGGATTTTTGTCCCATCTTCACCAAATTTCCTGTGTGGCATCTAGAACCCTCCAGGATTAAAAGTTATTAAAATCTTGTGGCTGCGTCACACGGTGTGGGCGTGGCATGGCGGCCATTTTGAACAAATTCGCCATGTGGAACGAAATGGGTTTTGGAGGTGAAGGGATCCATGTAAAATCACCAAATCCACACAAATCCTCATTAATCTCAAGACCTAATATTTAATATACAATTCAGGAATGGACGTGGTCAAACGGCTCCACAGCGCCCCCTACAAATATTCAAATAGTCATATAAAATCACTGCTCTATCCTACAAACATGCAATTTGGTACATACATATAGTATCCCAAGACCAACAGATTTGCACAGTCGAAATTCCAGTCGGCTCTACGGCATCCCCTAGACAAAGTCGTGTGGAGAGGAGTGTGGTGAGGAGCGAGGGCCCGTCCGACGCTGCTTGCAGCTTTAATTAGGGCCCGAAGCACTACAGTGCGTAGGACCCTATTGTTCCTGTAGTGTTTCTTTGGGGGGATGGGGGGATGGCGGTTTCTTTTTCTTACGCCACTTTGAACCTCAATTTGACCCCCTAAACATGCTCAAAAACTCACCAAATTTGGCACACACATCAGGACTGGTGAAAAATTTGATATTTTGGGGGAATTACACATATGAATGGCAAAATGACTCAATAGCGCCACCTAGAAAATTGGGCTTTAGTGGAGTTAATACGGCTAGTTTCACGTAAACTCATGAAATTTGGTACACATGTACAGTAGCCCAAGACAAAAAAAATCCTCCTGTTGAAATTTCAAAAAAAGCTCAACAGCGCCCCCTACAGCATGTGGTGCGCAGGCATTGGAATTTAACGAACTCCTCCCAGGATTTTTATCCGATCTTCACCAAATTCGCTGTGTGGCATCTATACCCCTCCAGGATGAAAAGTTATTAAAATCTTGTGGCTGCGTGACACGGTGTGGGCGTGGCATGGCGGCCATTTTGAACAAAAAAGCTAAACAGCGCCAACTAGAGCACGTGGTGCGCAGGCATTGGAATTTATCGAACTCCTCCCAGGATTTTTATCCGATTTTCACCAAATTCGCTGTGTGGCATCTATGCCCCTCCAGGATGAAAAGTTATTAAAATCTTGTGGCTGCGTCACACGGTGTGGGCGTGGCATGGCGGCCATTTTGAACAAAAAAGCTCAGCCGCGCCCCCTACAGCATGTGGTGCACAGGCATTGGAATTTAACAAACTCCTCCCAGGATTTTTATCCGATCTTCACCAAATTCGCTGTGTGGCATCTAGACCCATCCAGGATGAAAAGTTATTAAAATCTTGTGGCTGCGTCACACGGCGTGGGCGTGGCATGGCGGCCATTTTGAACAAAAAAGCTTAACATTGTAAATTGGAACACGTGGTGCGCAGGCATTGGAATTTAACAAACTCCTCCCAGGATTTTTGTCCGATCTTCACCAAATTCGCTGTGTGGCATCTAAACCCATCCAGAATGAAAAGTTATTAAAATCTTGTGGCTGCGTCACATGGTGTGGGCGTGGCATGGCGGCCATTTTGAACAAAAAATCTTAACGGCGCCCCCTGGAACACGTGGTGCACAGGCATTGGAATTTAACAAACTTCTCCTAGGATTTTTGTGCCATCTTCAACAAATTCACTGTGTGTCATCCAGACCTCTCCAGGATGAAAAGTTATTAAAATCTTGTGACTGCGTCACACGATGTGGGTGTGGCATGGCGGCCATTTTGAGCAAATTCGCCATGTGGAACGAAATGAGTTTTGGAGGTGAAGGGATCCATGTAAAATCACCAAATCCACAAAAATGCTCATTAATCTCAAAACCTAACGTTCAATATACAATTTAGGAGTGGACGTGTTCAAACGGCTCCACAGCGCCCCCTACAAATATTCAAATACTCATATAAAATCACTGCTTTATCCTACAAACATGAAATTTGGTGCATACATATAGTATCCCAAGACCAATAGATTTGCACAGTCAAAATTCCAATCGGCTCTACGGCGCCCCCTAGACAAGGTTGTGTGGAGAGCAGTGCGGTGAGGAGCGAGGGCCCGTCCGACGCTGCTTGCAGCTTTAATTAGGGCCCGAGCCCAAAAAGGCAAAGGGCAGCGATCAGTGTGAAACACTGAACGCTGCCTTTGCCTTGCAGGGCAAAGGCCCTATTGTTCCTGCTCAGTTTCTTTCTTTCTTTCTTTCTTTCTTTCTTTCTTTCTTTATTAGGGCCCGAGCCCGAAAAGGCAAGGGCAGCGATCAGTGTGAAACACTGAATGCTGCCTTTGCCTTGCAGGGCAAAGGCCCTATTGTTCCTGCTCTGTTTGTTTCTTTGGCGGTTTCTTTTTCTTACGCCACTTTGAACCCCAATTTGACCCCCTAAACATGCTCAAAAACTCACCAAATTTTGCACACAGGACTGGTGAAAAATTTGATATTTTGGGGGAATTACACATATGAATGGCAAAATGACTCAATAGCGCCACCTTAAAAATTGGGCTTTAGTGGAGTTAATACGGCTAGTTTCACGTACAGCTATAAAATTTGGTACACAGGTACAGTAGCCCGAGATAAAAACATTCCTGCTTTTGAAATTTTGAAAAAGCTCCACAGCGCCCCCTAGAAAACGTGGTGCGCAGGTATTGGAATTTAACGAACTCCTCCCAGGATTTTTATCCGGTCTTCACCAAATTCGCTGTGTGGCATCTACACCCCTCCAGGATGAAAAGTTATTAAAATCTCGTGGCTGCGTCACACGGTGTGGGCATGGCATGGCAGCCATTTTCACCAATTTTGCCACATGGAATGAAATGAGTTTTGGAGGTGAAGGGATCCACCTAATATCACCAAATCCACACAAATCCTCATCAATCTCAAACGCTAAGGTTTAATATACAAGTCATGAATGGACATGGTCAAACGGCTCCACAGCGCCCCCTGCAAATATTCAAATACTCATAAAAAGTCACTGCTGTATCCTACAAACATGAAATTTGGTACATACATATAGAATCCCGAGTCCAACAAATTTGCACAGTCGAAATTCCAATCGGCTCTATAGCGCCCCCTAGAAAAAGTCATGTGGAGACATTGGAATTTAACGAACTCCTCCCAGGATTTGTATCCAATCTTCACCAAATTCACTGTGTGGCATCTAGACCCATCCAGGATGAAAAGTTATTAAAATCTTGTGACTGCGTCACACGGTGTGGGCGTGACAGGACGGCAATTTTGAGTCTGTGGCCATGAAGTGTGAAATGCTCATAACTTGACTGCACATGGTCGAATATGAATAAAACTTGATATGCTTGATGACAGGCTATCCCTCAACACTGTGGCGCACTCAAACAGCTCCATAGCGCCCCCACGAAATTTTAAAATTTCATATAAAATGACTGGTTTGTCGTACAGACATGAAATTTGGTTCATGTGCAGAGCCAGATGGGACAAACACAATTGCGTGCTTTAGACATTCGGATCGTCTCCAGAGCAGCGCTGCGGGGGGGAGCGAGGGCCCGTTCGACGCTGCTTGCAGCTTTAATTTTAAATTGTTTTGTTAATGAATTTCTTATCAATTTGTCAGTGCACTTGACACTGAAAGTTCGGGTATTGTACTTGCACATACCTGATATTTTAGATGAGATTTTATTAATAAATGAGTTCCTGATGGAACTGCTTTGGTCCCCTCATGATATTCCTTATATGTAACCAGGATAGACATCTCTTTTAAAAAGGATTCATACTTGTATAGGCTTCCTTGATTATCATACAGGTCTGATACAAAGACAACACCCCTTTCAAACCAATTTTTCCTGTATAAACTTTTTCGTTTGACTGTTATATTTTCATTATTCTAAAAGATTTCTTTGTGAGGAAAAAAACTGTGCACATAGCATAACCTCCATGCCAATAACGCTTGTTGGTGAAATTGAGATAGTTTAACAGGTAATTTAGTGGAATTATAGGTGCAACTCATTAAAAATTTTAAATAATTTTGACCGAGGAAACTCAGTAATAGGGAGGTAACGGTGGCTTTACACGTCCATTTCATGGCTAGTGGGGGTCTGGCCCCCTCCGGGTCTGGGACAGTGGGGGGTGGACCAACATCTGGGTCACCAGATATTTATATTATATATATATATATATATATATATATACATTATATATTATTACCAGATATTTTCCTGCAAGACTAAAATATGCATTGATCTCATTAAAGTTGACTCCCTTCTGTGGTTGTCATGATCCCTGCTTTGCCCTGCCTTTCTCTCTCTTTTCTTTCTTCTTTCCTCCCTCTCTCTCACTCTGCTCCTGCTTTGCTTCACTTTCTCCCTCACTCCTGTTTGCCCAGCCGTGCCTGCTCTCTCCCCGATTGCTGCAATTGAAGGCAGCTGTGAGAATTGGCTCACCGGCATTCAATCATCCACTCTATAAAAGCTCAGTTCATTCAGCCCACCTCTGCCAGACCATAAACATTCCAACCCCGTTTCTCTGCTGGTCCTGCTCTGCCTTCAGCTTGCCTTCAGCTTGCCTGCCAGCCTACCTGCCTGCCTACCTGCCTGCCTACCTGCCTGCCTGCCTGCCTGCCTTCCCTCCCACAATCTCCTGCCACCTTTACCCCTCTGCCTCAGTTACATCTCCACTACCTGGATCCTGCCCCCCCAGCCAGCCTCCGTTCTGCCTGTGTTTCCACCTGTCTCCTGTCTGCTTCCCCTCAGCCCGCCTGTCCCTCTAGTTTAGTTTCTTTTTTGTGAGTATCCTGTTTGGTTTTGTTTTGCTTTAGTCAATTTGTATCTGTTTATCCTGTTTTGTTTGTTGGTTTAGGTCTTTGCATTGTAGTGTTACTCATTTCTTGCAATAAGTCAGGTTGCTCTATTCTGTTTTCTCCCTCAGTTCAGTTTCCTGTTTCAGTGTAGGTTTCAGTTGTTAGTTTCCTCTGTCCCCATTAGTTAGTTTTCACATACATTATCTATTGCCTTGGATTCCCCTCCTTGGTTGTTGGTTAATATTTCTTTGGTTTAATAGTTTGCCCTTTGCTATATTATTCAGTTGTTCCTGTTGGGTTTTCCTCAGTTAGTTTTTCCCACTCGTGTTTGTTTCCAGTTCGGTCCTTACCAAAATAAATCACTTTTGAAATTCATTCAGCCTGCTCTTGTGTCTGCGCGTGGGCTCTCAGTCACCCTCCGTAACAGTGGTGTTAAAAGATGAGTATAAATATGCAGACAAAGAGATAAGAAAAAAAATTAAAAATTTTAACCTTCCAACTTGTAAAATATATTTTGTGGAATAAAGTTCCATATTGACATAAGTTTTCTTAGTATAATTTCAACCATTTGACTTGAGTATTGTTTAAATCAAAATAATTCGTTCCAATCCTTCTGATCTTTTTGCTTGACTAACTTCTTTTTTTAAGATATTGATATCTATTTTTACATGTAAATTTAACAAAAGCATTGTTGATATCTTTACAGTATACACAGTCAACATACAGAGACAAGGTAGGATACAAAAATCTTGAAATTCCTTCAGCTTTCATTAATAATATGCGACCAGAAATAGACGGGTCGTTTTATAACCACATGTTGAGAATAGATTTAGTAGTCTGTACCTTGGGTAAAAAATGTAGCAGTTGCCTTTGAGTTGTGTTTTTAGTGATATGAATACATAAGTACTTCACACAATTTTTAATTGGAACATTGCTGCAAATAGATTCATTTGTTTCATATATTCGACTTAGGTCCGGAAGCATCTGAACATTCCTGGGTTACTTGGAGAGCTTTGTGGACTTGTGCTTTATCTTCCAGGAATAATACAGTGTCATCCACTAATTGGGTGATTTTCTCTATTAAAAATGCCCTTTATTTGCTTAATTACTCTCCAGATAAGCAATTTGATACTGACACCAGAGCTCTCTTAGTAATACTTTTATATCTAGCAAAAAAGTGTATTTTGGTGCGCTGGTCTACGCCACAGATTGCCACCATTGATATGTGGATTTCTCAGATATCAGCCTTGCTTCCATTGGAGAAACTGACTCATGAACTTAATCACAAACTGGACAATTTTGGAAACTTTTTGTTTGTTTGGTTGTGTAATTGTTTTGCTGCAGCACCTGTTGTTGGGGAGGGTATTTCTGTTTTATATGTTTATTTGTTGTACTTAAATGTAAAAATCCAATTTACAAAAAAAGCCTAAACCTTTCACAATGTGATTATTTGAAATATTGAGAAACAAATGTTGAGCAGCAATCAAGAAGAGGAAAGCACTCAATGGACACCTTTGCCTGACACTTCTCGACACAGGGAAACTTTTAGAGACATTTGGATACAATAAAATAGAGCTTGTGATCCTTTTGTAAAGCATAGTCACATCTTGAATGAATTTCTCTCTAAGCCCAAAATTTTTAAGAGCCTCGAGTACAAAGGGATGTTCAAAAGAATCAAATGCCTTAAAAATCCAAAAATAGGAGTAGTGCATTAGATTCAGTGTATTCAGAGTAAGTCTATGTTTGAGCTTATGTGTCTATTGGTCAAAAATCCATTTTAGATAGACAATTTCATCCAGATAATTTTTGACACGTTTTGAGAGTAACTTGGATAAAATTTTGTGATTTATATTTAATGAAGAAACAGGTCTCCAGTTTTCAATAATGGAGTGGTCTTTTCCTGGTTTTAGAATTAATGTTATAAAGCCTGTTTATTTGTTGTTATTTTGTTTCTATTAATACATTCCTTCAGAACATGAAACAGCTGGTTTTCAATTATACCTCACAAATAAACATAAAATTCTGATGGTTAAGCCAAAAAAAGGTGGGGGGAAGCATGCTCATGCAGCGACCAGCAATAGACGTGAATGGAGCTCACCTGAGTTTGAGTTTTAGTCGTGTTTTATACTGTTTTTAGTGTGTTTTTAATGTGAGCAGTTAATGCGTGAAGGTGCTTATGTGAACAGTACTATCTCGGACACAAGTTCCGAACTAAATTGAGAGCAGCAAGTCATTCTTTGCCACTCCAGCTCCCTGGGGACGCTGCTAGGCTAACCCGCTACAAACTTTGTCAGATAAATGCTAGCAACAACGTGCGGGAATCCGGCCGCACTTCTGTAAGAATCGTCTGATAGCGCCGAGCGCCTCGTACTTTTCAGCGAGACCTGAAATAACCAGGTACTCCTATGTTTTATGTGATTACAGACTTCTACGCGGTGATTCTTAAATGGCTGGTGTTCCAGCTAGCCTGGAGTCTCGGACACACACTCCTGCCTCCTGACTGTCACTTTCGACTCCAGTATGGAAGGGAGCTGCTTCGACAGTGGAACACCCACGACCCTCCAGCTGACCTCGAACTGATAAATTTCCACGGACTGCAAGGCACTCGTTTTTCGAAGAGTTTGTAGGATCAGGAAACGAGGAAGAAGAGGCGGCGCTCTTCTGAGGCTGAAAAATCAGCTGCTCTCTCGCATCCGTTTACCATCTATAATGCTCTCTAATGTTTAGTCCCTGCGGAATACAACCGATGAACTTCAATCTCAAGCCCGCTACAGCCAGGACTTCCGGGAGGCTTGCATCCGACCCTTCACCGAGACGTGGCTGTCTGACAGGGACTTGGACGGGGACCTGGTGACGGCTGGATTCGGGGCACCTATACGACTGGACAGAGACACTGCTGCAACAGACAAGTCAGGAAAGTGGTGGAGGTGTATGTTTGTATATTAATCAGCGCTGGTGTAAATCTGTCATTGTCCGGGAGAAACTCTGTACTGCTGACTTAGAACTGCTCTCTGTTTCACTGTGCCCTCCTTATCTGCCTCGGGAATTTCCCTAGATATTTGTGACTCTTGTGACTCTTATGTGTATATACACCCAAGGGCTAATGAAAGAAACGCCTGCGAGCTTATCCATCAAGTCACACAGAAGCTTCAATCAATCTCCACAGATGCTCCTCACATCATCCTCAGTGACATGAACCACTGTTCTTTAAAAACCAAGCTGAGAGACTTCCAGCAGTACATCACATGCCCCACCAGACACAACAAAACCCTCGATCTCTGTTATGGCAACATTAAAGATGCATACAAATCCATCCCCCTTCTACCTCTGGGTTCTTCTGACCACAACTGCATCCATCTCATCCCTGTCTATCGCACTGTGCTGAAGCAAGGCAAAGTGCAGAGTCTCAGAGTGAAAGTCTGGGATGATGATGCCTGCCTCACTCTGCAGGGTTGCCTGGACGCCATGGACTGGGACATGTTCAAGGAGTCCTCTGCTGACATAGATGAGCTAACTGATGTTGTGAGCAGCTGGATTTCATACTGTGAAAACATTGTTTTACCAGAAGAAACTGTGAAAACCTATCGCAGTAATAAGCCATGGGTTTCTAAGACACTTGAAGACCTTCTGTATTGAAAGAAAAAAGCCTTCAGAGATGGAAACAGACTAACTCTGCGTAACCTGCAGAAGGAAATTAAATGCGAGATTAGGGCCTGCAAAAGCATTATAAAGAGAAAATTGAATGTCAGCTCAAATCGAACAATCTTGGCTCTGCTTGGGATAACATGAAGATGATCACTGGGACCAAAAAATGCAGCAGGAAGAAAGTTCAGCTGGACAGTTTTAATTCAGATTTAGAGTTGGCTCAGAGCCTCAATGACTTTTATGTAAGATTTGATGTCTGTGATTTTAGTGATAAACATGCAGAGATAAAAAAACTGCCTCATGTCTGCTCCTCCTCAGAACTCCTTCTTTGATGTACGTGATGTCATGAAGTGTTTTAAGAAATGTAAACTGAGGAAAAGCCCTGACCCTGATCATATTGGTGGCCACCTGTTAAAAACTTGTGATGAGCAGCTTGGCCCTGTTTTTAATTTTATTTTTAACATGTCCTTATTCCAGCAGAAGGTGCCATCTTCATGGAAGCAGTCCGTTGTGGTACCTGTTGCTAAAACAAACAACCCCACCACACTCAATGACTTTCGGCCGGTGGCCTTAACCCCTTAACGCCGGTTGTCGCAAATTTGCAACGTACCGCTGCAGCCGAGATAGCGTATGCATTCCCCCAGTGCTGATTCGTGCATATTCAATACATACCTAGGAACCTTTTGCAAGCACTGGTTTCTCTTAGGACCAGTTTGAATGGCATTTGGGGCATCAATAAAAAATGTTTTACCATTAATGCCTGTTGCATTACACCTTTATATCTATTATATGTACCATAAACAAATTAACAATCTCCACTTAATTTAACATCAACATGAAATCAAAAACACATAAAATTATTGTTTTTATATAATTGTAAATAAATTCAGGCATCAAGGGGCTATTCTCTATGGTTATGAAGCAGTTTGAAAAGTTGGTCAAAGTGGAAATATTTTAAAAAAAAACTGAGCATCTACTGGACCCTCTTCAGTTTGCTTATAGAGTTAACAGAGGCATACAAGATGCTACAGCTACCTTACTAAATCTTGTATATAAGCACCTTGAAGGTAGTAAGAACCATGCTAGACTGCTATTCGTTGACTTCTCGTCAGCTTTGAACACGATCCAGCCTCATGTTTTAGCTGACAAACTCTTTTATTCCTTTGGTCTGGATGCGTGTCTTGTTGGTTGGATTCTCGATTTCCTTACAAAAATGATCACAACATGTACAAGTAAATGGAACATTGTCCAGCCTATTAACATCTTCCACCGGCTCACCTCAAGGCTGTGTTTTGTCTGCCCCTTTTATACATTTTGTACATGAATGACTGTTTTAGCCGCCACACAGACAGATTCATAATTAAGTATGCTGATGATTCTGTCATCGTCAGCCTGCTTACTAATGATGAAGTTGGTCACAGACAGGTTCTTGATGATTTCATATCCTGGAATCAACGTCTCTAAAACAAACAAGGTCTGTATTGATTTTAGACCTCCATCCCCAGTTCCTTTGTGTAGTGTCATTAACAATCAGCCAGTTGAGCTGGTGACCAACTATAAATATCTTGGCACTATAATTGATAATATGTTGAAGTTTGATGTGAACTGTGAGATGCTCTGCAAGAAAGGCCAGCAACGCCTCTTCTGCGTGAGGAAGCTCGCCAAATTCCAGATAGACAGGAGCCTGATGAAAATGTTTTATAGCGCCTTCATCAAATCTGTCATTTCTTTCTCGATCATTTGTTGGTATGGTAACTTTGCCAACAAGGACAAGAACTCCCTCGGGAGAATAGTTTGTGCAGCTTCTAAAGTAGCTGGGGTGAAATTTAGCAGTCTGGATGAGATCTTTAAAATTCAAGTGCTTAAGAAAGCAAAGTCCTTTCGCACAGATATTACTCATCCTCTCAATCCTGAATACAAACTGCTTCCTTGCGGTCTCCAACTAATTGTTTCCCCAGCTGCTAAAAACAGACTATAGTTCTCCTTTGTGCTGCTCTCCATCAGGGCTCTAAACGCCACGGAGAGAAAAAGGTAACCATGCTACCTCGTTGCTCTTTGTATCTACTGTTTGCTGTTTATTTATTCTGTTTATTTATTAAGTGTGTACAATGACCAGTGGTCTGTTTTTTTTCCTTGCTGTTGTGCCCTGTGGACTATGCACTTTGTATCTGATCTAATTTGCTGCTCACTCCGTTTATGTTTGTATGTCCTTTTATCATGACTACTGTATGTTTGTCTGCTGCAAACCAAGTTGCCCTCCAAGGGACAAATTAATAAAGTGAAGTGAAGTGAATCCCCGGTGATTTCCCTGGTTTCATTGATTTTATAACTTCATCTAATTCTATTTGTTATAGTTCATCATAACAAACATATTAATACTTTTCTGAAATTTATTAAACATGATTGTTACACCAGCTGAATGATTAGTTCCATGTGAAAAGTAAATCATTTCTCCCCATTGACTTTTCGAAAAGTTTTCATCACTCGATGAATGAGTTTCTTGAAGAAAAAAAAAGGTATTTTGACATCTAATATAAAGGAAAATAGCTTTTCTTTTAAGATTGTCCCTTATTCCTTTTACATTAATAGAACAAAGCTTTAATGCATTAAATTTTGTCATTGGTTAGTAATTGATGTCCAACAAAAATAACCTGTAAATGTAAATTGAATTATATACAATATAAATAACTCTCCAGGAGAAAAATTAACAGGTAAGGTGATAAATTATAAACCAACTAGATGTGCTCCTTATTTGCACTCAAAGTCACTTAATAATGTTTAGTTTATGGGCCTACATACTGATCAAATTAATTACAAAGGCTAAGTGTCCCCCCCAAAAAAAACCAGCCCAGTACCTTTCTTATCAAACACAAAGTGCCCAGAATCTGGTTAGATTATAAATTTCTACACAGGCGATTATTTTTTTTTAACTCCATTTTCATCATTGTTCTCAACTTTTCAGTCTGACTTCTTTACTGTTTATGAACGCCCTGGCTACTACAAAGAAAGCTTTCTGTCCCCGCTTCCTCGCCTCGTCAGCCTGGGGCCAGAGCGCAATGTCAGTCTCTCATTCCTTGTTGGTAAGGTCCTCACACCGAAGTTCATACCTCTGTCTTTGAGTAACTCCGACTCTTTGCCATTCTTCCAGACCGCGTCCCTCTCATATCTGGACAGGAATCTGATGATGACGGGCCGTGTCCTGCTGGCTACCCTGGGGCCAACTCTGTGGCAGATGTCAACGAGCCGTCCATCTTTCTCAGGGGCCGCATACCGGCAGATGTCTGTGACTGTCTTCTTGATGTTTTCTCCCACCTCCTCGTGCAGTCGGTAGAGTCGCAGGTTCTGTCTCTGCTGTTGTCATTCCAAATCATTCACGTTGTCCTTGAGAGCAGCAATTCTCATTTCTTGTTCTGTGGATTTCATCAATGACTCTCCAGTTTGTTTGGATAGTTCAGCTCTTCAGTGGGTTTCCAGGTTCAGTTGTAGCACAAATATTGGTCAAAAAAGCTCACGAGTTTGTAGTTTGAGGCACATATTTTACTAAAGAGCATGCCAAACACAGGTGGTAGCAGCCATCTTGGCCAGCACGACAAAGGCTGTCCCATTTCATTAAGACTCAAAGACTCCGTCAAATGTGGCTGACGAATACATCCTTCTTCTCCACGGCTGTGACGGATGCATTGGTCAGTCCTTCCAGGATTTCGCAGGCGTTTTCCAAGATTGTTGTGGTCTAAAATGCCTGAATTTGCAGCAGCTTTTCTAAAAAATTGCAATGTAAGTTGTGATATTTTGCCACGCCCTCTGGCTCTGGGTCCAGGTAGCGCAGCTCTCTCCCTTCTCCCTCCCCTTAGTCTCCTCCTCTAGGTGGGCAGGAGTGCTGTGTGGTGGCTGGCAGCAGGTGAACCTGATGAGCCATCAGCTGATGAGGCGCACCTGGGTGGATTCCCGCCAGTGACTGAATATAGCCTCGCTCTAAGCCTTAAGTCTTCGTTGGACCATTGAGAGGAACAGTCAGTTCCTACCTCAGCAAGTCTGGTTCCCTTACCTGTATGCCTTGACTAATTGCCTTCTCTTTTGCCTCCAGTTTGAACCTCTGTCTGCTGTGGTGTGTGCTGAACCATCCTTCCCTCCGAAGAACCTGACCGGAACTAGCCAGGACCTCACTTCCCCTCCAACCCTCTGGCGTCTGCCTCCATGAATTCCTTTCTACTCCTTGGAAGGATTTCTCGCTGGACCTCCGGCTCCAGCTCATCACCCTCCATCAGCGTTCACCTGCCAAACTACCATCGGCCTGCCACGTCGCCACACGCCATGCTCCACCTGCCTAGCTACCCTAGACCCCACTCTCTGCTGTTCCGCAGTTAAGTTGTGTATTTTGAAGTATTACTAGTCCAAGTTTGCCTGTACTTCGTTAGCTCCCTGTTAGTGAGTTCTGTTAGCTCCCCCTTTGTTTGCTCTGTTCACTTAAAGGCTTCTAGCTGTAGCTGCTCTCATTTGGAGCCTGTTCTGTTTGTTAGTTTCATTTGCATTCCTAGCTCAGTGTTACCGTGTGTGGGTTTGGCCTTTGTACATAGTTCTTTGTCCATTAAAAGCCTTCATTTTGAAACCTGTCGTGTCTTGTTGTCCTGCACTTGAGTTCCTGGCTGTTCGTAACAATTTTAAGCGTATTTGTTGCAATGAAATTGTGGTAGACAGTGAAAATTGCTTTTTTGTTGTTAATTTTACATCCTGGCACACGTATTCACACACACATACTCACAGCTTGTCACATTAATTAATCTAACTTGCCTTCATTCTTTCAGTGCTTGCAACAGACCTGGATGCAACAGCTTCCTTAACGGTGATTTGTCTGGTCTGTGGTCTGCTCATCTCACCCATTCTCCTAATATGTTTCACAGTAGAAAAGGGTTTTTCAGTTGATTTCCGTTTGTGTTCCACCACAGTATTGCACGGGGTGCAAAACGGTTTACCTCCACTTTCATGAATAACATCAGGGAATTGTTTTGCACGGTCTTTAGCAGTAATTTTTGTTAAAGTGAGAGACATTACTCGTCGATGTTACTGACACGTCTCTGTAACATCGCGTGGCGGTCGGGGACAGTGCCTCTGGACTGGCAGACCGGGGTGGTGGTCCCTCTTTTCAAGAAGGGGGACCGGAGGGTGTGCTCCAACTACAGGGGGATCACACTCCTCAGCCTCCCCGGGAAAGTCTATTCCGGGGTACTGGAGAGGAGGATCCGGCCGATAGTCGAACCTCGGATCCAGGAGGAACAATGCGGTTTTCGTCCCGGTCGTGGAACACTGGACCAGCTCTACACTCTCCATCGGGTGCTCGAGGGTTCATGGGAGTTTGCCCAACCAGTCCACATGTGTTTTGTGGATTTGGAGAAGGCATTCGACCGTGTCCCTCGTGGCGTCCTGTGGGGGGTGCTCCGGGAGTATGGGGTCCGGGGCCCTTTGCTAAGGGCAGTCCGGTCCCTGTACGACCGGAGCAGGAGTCTGGTTCGTATCTCCAGCAGTAAGTCGGACCTGTTCCCGGTGCGCGTTGGACTCCGGCAGGGCTGCCCTTTGTCACCGGTTCTGTTCATAATTTTTATGGACAGAATTTCTAGGCGCAGCCAGGGGCCGGAGGGGTCCGGTTTGGGGACCGCGGGATCTCGTCTCTGCTTTTTGCAGATGATGTGGTCCTGTTGGCTTCATCGAACCTGGACCTCCAGCGTGCACTGGGGCGGTTTGCAGCCGAGTGCGAAGCGACAGGGATGAGGATCAGCACCTCCAAATCCGAGGCCATGGTTCTCAACCGGAAAAAGGTGGCTTGCCCTCTCCGGGTCGGTGGGGAGATCCTGCCCCAGGTGGAGGAGTTTAAGTATCTCGGGGTCTTGTTCACGAGTGAGGGGAGGATGGAGCGTGAGATTGACAGGCGGATCGGTGCAGCGTCTGCAGTCATGCGGTCGCTGTACCGGTCCGTCGTGGTGAAGAAGGAGCTAAGCCAAAAGGCGAGGCTCTGTATTTACCGGTCAATCTACGTTCCTACTCTCACCTATGGTCATGAGCTTTGGGTCATGACCGAAAGAACGAGGTCCCGGATACAAGCGGCTGAAATGAGTTTCCTCCGCAGGGTGGCTGGGCGCACCCTTCGAGATCGGGTGAGGAGCTCGGTCACCAGGGAGGAGCTCGGAGTAGAGCCGCTACTTCTCCACATCGAGAGGGGTCAGTTGAGGTGGCTTGGACATCTGTTCCGGATGCCTTTGGGACGCCTCCCTGGGGAGGTGTTCCGGGCATGTCCCACGGGGAGGAGGCCTCGGGGTAGACCTAGGACACGCTGGAGGGACTATGTCTCTCGGCTGGCCTGGGAACGCCTCGGGGTCCCACCGGAAGAACTGGAGGAGGTGTCTGGGGCGAGGGAAGTCTGGGCCTCTCTGCTTAGACTGCTGCCTCCGCGACCCGGCCCCGGATAAGCGGAAGACAATGGATGGATGGATGGATGGACATTACTATCGCACATGTCTGCATCTTCAAACCATAAACAAGGAAATTAATTCGGTGACGTACGTGCATTACATTTGCACTGGGGACTGCTATGATTGGTGGAACTCACGAGAAGCTGGGCAAAATTGGGGAACAGTCGTGATGATTGAACAAAATTGCAAGGTCGCACAGAATTCACGGAGATTGGTTGAATTTTTTAATTGTCTTGATCACAAATTCGTGGAGGGACTGATTGGTGGATCCTTCGCAGTCTAACATATCCCAAGATTCATTGCGCACTGGTAACAGTTTGATCAACAGCTGGAGTCTTAACTGTTCACAGCTGACGAAAAAGATGGATTTATCAGTGGCGGAGGATTATAGTTTTAAATATAAATATTGTGCTAAAGCTCACTCCAATAGCTAACGATGGAAATATCTAAAACTTTAATATTTGTGTTAAATCAATGAAGTTAGGTGATGTCATTGATGTGAGCCGCTGCAATTTAAAATGTTTACTTTCCAGTTGTACAGTTCAGTGTTTGTTATATTTTACCGAGATTGTGGAGATGTTTTTCTGACCATGGCCACCACAAAAACAACTTATTCATTTATAAATATTCATATATTTAATCCTCATTTAAATTATTATATGGAGAAGGAGTAAAATGGTTCCAAAATGCTGCTGGAGCTTTTATTGGTGGTACACTATATTACCAAAAGTATTTGCTCACCTGCCTTGACTCACATATGAACTTAAGTGCCATCCCATTCCTAACCCATAGGGTTCAATATGATGTCAGTCGTCCACCTTTTGCAGCTATTACAGCTTCAACTCTTCTGGGAAGGTTGAGGAGTGTGTTCATGGGAATATTTGACTATTCTTCCAGAAGCGCATTGGTGAGGTCACACACTGATGTTGGTCGAGAAGGCCTGGCTCTCAGTCTCCGCTCTAATTCATCCCAAAGGTGTTCTATCGGGTTCAGGTCAGGACTCTGTGCAGGCCAGTCAAGTTCATCCACACCAGACTCTGTCATCCATGTCTGTATGGACCTTGCTTTGTGCACTGGTGCATATTCATGTTGGAAGAGGAAGGGGTCCGCTCCAAACTGTTCCCACAAGGTCGGGAGCATAGAATTGTCCAAAATGTTTTGGTATCCTGAAGCATTAAAAGTTCCTTTCACTGGAACTAAGGGGCCAAGCCCGACTCCTGAAAAACAACCCCACACCATAATTCCTCCTCCACCAAATTTCACACTTGGCACAATGCAGTCCAAAATGTACCGTTCTCCTGGCAACCTTCATACCCAGACTTGTCCATCAGATTGCCAGATGGAAAAGCATGATTCATCACTCCAGAGAACACGTCTCCACTGCTCTATAGTCCAGTGGTGGCGTGCTTTACACCACTGCATCTGGTGCTTCACATTGCACTTGGTGATGTACGGCTTGGATGCAGCTGCTCTGCCATGGAAACCCATTCCATGAAGCTCTCTGCGTACTGTACTTGGGCTAATCTGAAGGCCACATGAAGTTTGGAGCTCTGCAGCAATTGACTGTGCAGGAAGTCGGCGACCTCTTTGCACTATGCGCCTCAGCATCCGCTGACCCCTCTCCGTCAGTTTGCGTGGCCTACCACTTCGTGGCCCAGTTGCTGTTGTTCCCAAACGCTTCCATTTTCTTATAACAAAGCTGACAGTTGACTGTGGAATATTTAGGATTTGTTGCACAGGTGGCATCCTATGACAGTTCCACGCTGGAATTCACTGAGCTCCTGAGAGCGACCCATTCTTTTACAAATGTTTGTCAAAACAGTCTGCATGCCTAGGTGCTTGATTTTATACACGTGTGGCCAGGCCAAGTGATTAGAACACCTGATTCTGATCATTTGGATGGGTGAGCAAATACTTTTGGTAATATAGTGTATTTCTCTGTGTAGATGAGCAAAAACATGACTGTCCTCACTTTTCTTAGTTTAGTTCCAGCAAGTTATCTGATAACTTAACAGACATTATTATTACATTATGTCTCTCTCTCTATATATAACACATTTGATTTCTGTGTATACAGCATGTATTTTGTGATTCTCAAAAAAACTTTTTTCTCATCAAATATACTCAGCCCAGAGATTGTGGTGATTTATTATATTTGAAGTTTATATCAGTGTGAATGTTAACAGATTTACAGATTTTAACAAACTGTAAACACTTCTTGTTTTTCAGACAGTTTAGTACAACCAGGCAGTACAATCCCCTCAAGTCTTCAAGTATATAAAAAAATATTTAAAAACAAAAATCACAATTTCAGGATCAATTTCAGTCAAAAAATGAAGTAAAATTACAACGTCGTCTTATCCTGATAAAAGTTTGACAGTCCGGGTTGATATACGACAGGAGCAGCGCTATGGGACGTGACGACGTAAACAAGAAGTCTGTCATAGGCTAGATCATCTCATTGAACAAACCTACATGCAGCCTTCTCATGCAGACCTTGCGTCCTTCGACAGACCCAGCCTTCGAAAGACGCAAAGGCGGCATCCTTCGAAGGATGCAGCCTCTGAATTGGAACACAGCTTTACTAGCTTTACTAGCCACACATGGCTCAGACGAATTCTACACATTGGACCAGACAAATGATGACAAACCTTTCCTTAGAAAATATAACATATATTAAAAGACGAACTGAAAAAAAAATTAAGTTTGGGGACCCTTTTTGAAATATGTAGAAGATCTGGATTTGACAGGGGGTCATGCTGAGGAGTGATTTTGTTATGAACCATGCAGATTTGAAAGAATAATTTGGGTTACCATCTGTTGGCTAGCGGCGCACGTTCTTGGCAGAGACCGATGTCGGGCAGAGACGGGATGGTGAGTGGTGTCGCCAGAACAGGACAGGCAGGTCAGGAGCTAGCAAATGTGGAGGCTGGCTGCGGGCAGAATCGGGCAGTGTGTCGCTGATGTGAGGGGGGCAGGATTCCGGGGTCCGGCGATCGGAGCCGGACCTGGTCAGCGGCAGGCGCTGGAGCAGAATCGTAGCGGAGAGTGTGCGCCGCTGCAGGGTGGTCCGGCAACGTCGGCTCGGGAAGACTGGCAGGAAACAGATCGGGAGCCAGCAGTAGTGAAGGATGGCCGCGGGCAGAATCTGAGAAGCTGGTGTGGCTAAGACCGGTGATCTGGTGAAAGAGTCTCCAGGCAGGCGGCCTGCGGCCTCCCTCGGCAGCTCAGGCAGAGGTCAGCTCAAGTATGCCCACCGCCTCCGAGCCTATCAGATGCGCAGCACGGTCAGAAGAAGCAGAGCGGCCAGTGACGTCACTCTCCTGCGCCCCCTGCCTGGGATTGCGAAGTCAAATTGAGTTTTGGACCATTTTTTGCGGGGTGGATTTGAAAACGAAAAAGCATTCTCCTCTTTGCCTTTTCCTTATAATTCTGTCTGAAAATGTGCAACCTAAAGAAGAAAATGAAAATGCAGTTTGGATGATTAATTATTAACTTTATTTATGAGTCAAATAATGCACCCATAACCTTGAAATGAAAAAGCATTTCTGCTAATGCATTTTAATTTTCAAATTTGACATTTCAGATTGAATTTTGGTAACTATTTGCTGGGGCATCTTTTGAAAATTAAATCTTAAATGCCCTTTTCTTTTTCATTTGAATTAAGTAACAGAATGAACAGTCTTGAAGAAGAAAATGAAAATGCAGTTTGGCAGATATATTATTCATTTTATTTATGAGTCAAAAAATGCAGTGTTATTCTGAAAATGAAAACGTATTTCTGTTATTGCATTTTAAATTTAGTATTGGTCCACATTCGCTTCCATAATTTTTCAATAAGGTATTTAATTTATTCTGCAGTTGTATGGTTGTGCCAAATACACCCCAGTCCGCTAGGCTGCAGTACTGCACTAAAACTGTCACCGTCTCGGAAGGCACAGACTCAACTGGCCGGAAACGAAAATAAATCACTGGCGGAAGAAGAAAAATGGAAGCGGCAGTGTTCATTCTATCGCTTGTGGACTGCTGTGCGTTAATTTTCTTGTCTGTTTACTTTGTATCCTTTTGTTTGTGTGTTTTTGGTGGATTTTAAAGATTATTCGCCAAAGCGGTAAGCTGGCCAAAAGCTCCTCTGAAGTCTTCTCTACATTAGCACATTAACGTCTAGCTAGCTAACCTGTTAGCCGCCTATATACAAGCCTCAGGGTCAAACTGACGTGAGCAAAGTTACGATGAACTCGTTTGTAACAACGAAATAACTATGACAAAGTATGGTCATAGGAACATAAAATGAAGACTCAACTTTATTTGAAAATTTTTAAATCAATACAACCAGAGAGATGAAAAACAATTATGTCTCTCTACCTCTGTTAATATTACTGATTTGACCACTTTTCACAGCCAAATGTTGACTTGTGTGTGCTGACACACAAGTGTGTTTGCCGTTTAAGCATTACACGTTGACTCTGTAAAGTTAACTAGTGTTATTCTACTACTAACCACTGGCTCTAACTGATAACCAGCAGCTTGTATTCTACGTTGTATTTTTGTCACAATGAAGAAAAGTATTGTGTAACCTGTACAAACGTTTTTTTTTGGTTTTTTTGTTTTTTTTTAAAAAAAGCACGCACATTTGATTCAGTGTTTACTCAAAATTGATAATTTGGTAACATACAGTGGCTTTAGAAAGATTTCAATCCCTTTCACATTTGCACACTTTATTGGCCTGTAAAATGTAATTTTCAATAGCTAAACCAGACAAATTTGCCTCTCATTCTACACTTGATAACCCACAACAAGAAAATATTTTTTTCATATATTTCTCCAAATTTATTGAAAATCAAAACCTGGTGTATGCCTACAAAATGTACAACTAGTTTGAGTTTAACACAAGAATTCTAGTTACATCTCAAGGATAATTAAACTGGATGCATCTGACTGCGAATATGACTCTCACGGCAAAGGGACTAAATGCTTTTGTAAAAGACAAACTTTAGTTTCAGGCAGGGAATAAAAACAAGGTTTTCATCTTTGAACTACTGTGTGAACCTCGCTTGTCCATGATACCTTCACTTCAAGCTCAGATCATCACCTTGTCTGATCTAGAATGTGACTACATCAATGCTAGAGCCTGCTGCTCCAAGCTAAACAAAGTAAGTCTCCTTTGTCTGAATTATTATTGATTTGTATACATTCACTTAATTTACTTATTTATTTATTTATTTTTAACTAATGATGTTGTGTTACCAGTTTGAATTTTCACTTTAAGTTGGCCATTTGTTTGCAATGGTTAATTCTAACATCTGTTTTTAGAGAGGCTAAAGAAAGAAGTTTAGTAAGTATTCTGATGTATGATTTCAGATTTTGGTGTTCAGTTTTATGTATATTTGACTTTTTGTGTGTCCAGTGGGTAATTCCAGAGATGGTGGGCCAGTGTCTCTCCACAATGCTGATGTTGATCTCCATGCACTGGTTTATCTTCCTCCTCAACCTGCCTGTAGCAGCCTGGGACATTTATAGGTATGCTCGTACAGCTGCTCTTTTAGTAAGATGGGTATCACTTAGGTGTTGATATATAGCATTTTTCTGCCTATTAAGATAAGATAAACTTTATTGATCCCTCACTGGGGAAATTCACATAACAACAACTGGATACAGATAAGGCAGAAAGAAGAAAAATAATTACAAAAAGTACAACAGGGCTAAAAAAAAAAAAAAGAAGAAAAGATATAATAATAAAAAAGGTCTCACAGAGACGGTATACCAGGCATGATGAATCTACATATGGACCACCAAACTTTCTCACAGTTTGGTGGGTTAATAATAGTTTTACTGCACATATTAAGACATCAGAAGTGTTTATAATGTTAAACAAGTAAAACTAGTCACAATCAGTACTTACGTTGTGACTGTCGTCCATCATGGCGAGAAATGCTGTTACTTCCTTTGGCACACCACATAGAAGAAGTACCATACTGTTTTCTATTAATTTTATACTCAAAAGTGAAGAATGAAAAAGGTTTTATCAGCACAACGTACTGACACTTATTTAATATCCGTTCAAGGTGGAGCTTTTATTTGTGATATAATACTGGAGGTTTTAATGCAACACATTACATGATGTTCTATTTTGTGAGTAAAACCTTTGGCACTGTCCACCGTGATCTGTAGACAGTGCCAAACAAAAACAACCATAAAGTACTGGATCGATAAGCAGTATCAGTAAAAGTAGTAGTACTGTTAAAATCTTAACGATACAAATCCCTACCGCCAAGTCTTTACACTCTGCCCCTCCACAGAGACTAGTTGTTTGTTTGTTTGTGAATGTTTTCGGTCATCTGACATTATCCCCAGTGAGGATCTTCAAATCTACTCCCCTGCCTTTCAAAGCCTGAGCCTGGGCTTGCTTTTCCTTCATGAGTCATCTGACAGTTTGACAGAGCTTCCTTGAAGACAACCAGAAGTCCCTTCATCTGTCCAACATGAAATTACATAGACTGATTTACGCATGTCACATACCACTGGTCTCTTGTAGTTAGGAGCACTGTCATTCTGACTATGGTTTAATGAGGCTTCTGGGTTTACCATCTTCTTGTCCCTATTGTCCCTGCAGGTACGTGAAGGTCCCAATGGGAAATATGGGGGTGTTTGACCCAACTGAGATCCATAACCGAGGTCAG
>JAMOIN010001152.1:38647-211577 GCA_024666655.1 Dascyllus trimaculatus
TCGGAGGTCTTTCCCCCCCTCCCTATCCTAGGGTTTTTTTGGTTCCTTCCCACTGTCGCTGACTGCTTGCTCATCGGGAATCCAAAAGCAACTATGGATTGTTGGGTTTTCTGTTCCCTGTTCTGTGTATAATTCGTAACCCACCATGTAAAGCGCTGTGAGATGGCATATGTTGTAAATTTGTGTTATATAAATAAAATTGATTTGAATTGAATTGAATTCATAGCCATCTGGAAAGTGATATAGAATGCACAATGTTTTTTGTAAGAAGCCAGAAAGTTTGGAAACCATTGTTTTAATCTGAAACAAAGTTGTATTTTAAAAGCTTGTTCCATCATCAACTGTGTAAAATCCTCATCGTGAAAGTAGCTAAAGCTGTCAGATAAATGTAGTACAGTAGTACATTACAACTTCATACTTCTATTGACATGTAATAGAAGTATGAAGTAGCATAAAATGGAAATATTCAAGTTAGGACATCTACCTCAAAACTGTAGGTAGGCACAAAACTTCAGTAAATGTGCTGAGTTACTTTCCTTCACTGCATTTCAAATTAACACTATAATACACCTATCAGCCACAATTTTAAAACCACCTACCCAATATTGTGAAGGTATCCCTCACGCCTACCAAAACAGCTCTGACCAATCAAGGCATAGACTCTACAAGACCTCTGAAAGTGTACTCTGGTATCAGGGAACAAAGTCCTGCAAGCTGCGAGGTGGGGCCTCTAGGGATTTAAATTGTATTTCTACCAGATCCAACTAATGCTCGATTAGAAATCTGAAGAATTTGGATGCCGAGCCACACACAGAGCAGCAGAGAGCAAAGAGCAGAGTGCAAAGAGCAGTCTTTGATCTGCTCCTCATACCATTCGTGAAAAATGTTTGCAGTATGGAGGGTGCATTATCATCATCATATCAAGAGGCTACTGCCATCAGGAAATAATGTGGCAATGAAGATGTGTGCTTGTTCACAACAATGTTGCACATTAAAGCAATATCCACATGACATATGTGGACATATGTGTGACTCAAGGTTTCTCAGCAGAATTTTTCCCAGAGCGTTACTCTGCCTCCGCCAGCTTGCTTTTTTTCCCTTAGTGCATTCTGCTGCCATCTCTTTGCCAGGTAAATGACACACGTGCAAAGAAAATGGGATGTATCAGACCAGTCCACCTTCATCCATTGTTCCATGGTCCAGTTTCAACACTCATGTACCTTTTTTAGGTGCTTTCAGTGGGGGGCAGGGGTCAGTACAGGCACTCTGACTAGTGCAGCACTGCTTTCTATGATAGAAAGCCTTAAGGTTTTCTGCAATTTGTGCCGGAATCTTCTTTAGTATTGTGGCACAGAAGATTGTGGCACAATTGACTGTGATATTGTGGCACAGAAGATTGCCCACATGGGTCAGCATTCATTCCCCTGTGCAAATCAGTGAGCCTTGGCTGCCCATGACCCTGTTGCTGTCCCATCGGTTGTCCGTCCTCACATTAGTTTTGGTAGGTACTGACTAATGCATACAGAAAGCACCCATTCAACCCAAGCAACATTACCTGCCATTTTGGACATGCTCTGATAACAGCCAAATTGTGATAGCTGGTTCAAAGTCGTTGAGATCCTTATGCTTGCCCATTTTTCCTGCTTGCATCACATCAACTTCAAGAACCGACACTCCACTTGCTGCCTAATATATCTCACTTTGGCAGGTGCCATTGTAACGTAATTTCCCGTTAGTGGTTTTAATGCTGTGGCTGATCAGTGTATGTAAACTATTGAAAGCAATGTCTCAAAGATAATCTAGCAAATACAACAGTCAGAGAAATGTGTAACCTATACTCCTTTGATTTCACACGCTAAATGACCTGCACAACTTTTCAAAAGCTTTCCTGACGATTACACACTAATTTAAATGTACATACCGTTAAGCCCTTCTGCATCCTGGACATCCAGGAATGGGGCAGGCCCCCAGATTCTGACGGTTCCATCGTCTGAGGCACTGGCCAGCAGTCCAGGCAAGACGGGGTTCCAGCTCACACAGTTGACTGTTCGGGTGTGACCTGTCAGCTCTGCAATGGGCAGCTCACTGCGCCGGTGCCAGATGTAAACTTTGTGGTCTGACAGGGGACAGGACACTTTATCAGCAGCTACCACTTTATTTTTCAATCTGTCTGTTGTCTAAGTGAAGAAAGGAATTGAGCTGAACTAAACATAATCTTGTCTTGCCTTCACTGCCACTAGCAATAAAGTCCTCATTGTGTCCCCCAAAGCAGGAATGGATGGTGTAGAAGCCCTGGGTCACCCCTTGATACTTCCTTACCAGCACCCGGTCTTGCAGGTCCCACAGGTGCACTCCCTACGAATGCATAGCATTTACAAAGACAGATACATAAGATTTAACTGGCACTGTAGTAAGTAGCTGAAGATCGAATGAAAAAATGTCATAGTGTGAAATGTTTGGAAGTAACAATCTGTTCACCTGAGTAGCAACATTGAGCAGAGCTAATCTTCCATTTCTGGAAACCGTGAAAGACATGATGGGATGGTCCTCCTGCACTCTAGAATGACATGACGCACAAGATGATCCACAGGGAAAACTAATAATGCTTCAAGACAGGAGAAAAACTAAGAATGTCAGCAGGTTAAGCTGTGGGATATCCACATAAACTTTGTGTGTAATGTGATCCAATCAATTAACCAGGCATAGAGAAAATAACAAATACACATTGCCAGAAAGTGTCCCTGTTCATTTCCTAGCTGAAGTACGTTGCTGTTTGTTTCATTCACATCATTGTTTAATGCCATTGTCATCTGACATCATCTTTCTGTAAGGAAATGGCCAAAAAAAATGTTGTTTTCCAATCTGGTAGAACTGTAATCTCTTTCTATATGTCTTAGTGGAAACCCTGATGTTTTGTGCTGGTGTGTTTGAAAAAAAATAACTTTAACAAGCCCTGGTTGCACCCAATTTATGGTTACATCACATTTTGCTTATACTGATATTATTATTGCTTGTAATGATACATTCTACATACTTCAGATCATTTACAGATTACAATGAAGGGCTCCATGTATGACGACTAACCTTTGAATAATGTCTTTAATCAGTGGTGGGTGGATTGGGTCGCTGACTGCTTGCTCATAGGGAATCCAAAAGCAACCTTGGATTGTTGGGTTTTCTGTTTTCTGTTTCCTGTTTTTTCTTACAATGTTTAGCGCTTTGTGACGACTTGTGTTGTAAATATGCGCTATATAAATAAAACTGAATTGATTTGAATTGGATAAGGACACTCGTGAGAGCCTGAAAGGCAGCACTTCGAACTTCTCTGAACCCTAACCCTAACTAAACTAGGAGATCCAGCTACCAACAGCTATCGCTGTATTTTTTAATCCAAGATGGCTGAAGGAGGAGAAGAGATAGATTTGGTTGTGGATATACTAGCCATGCCATTTTCAAGACGGACCTTTCATGAAAAGTTGGATCTTGTGAGATGCTAGCTAGCCTGTCCCAGCAGGTAAAATGGTATGCTTACTTTTATTTTCAATGAATAGTTCTGTGTCGTTATCGTCTCGCTGGTGTCTTATATGAAACGGCAATAATGCACAGTTTATTGGACAAACTTGTCTCACATAGCTACTTTTGTTGACTAATCTCGTAAAATCATTTTTTATCTTTGAGTATTGACAGTATCTGTGATCTTAGTTTCCTACTCTTAATTGTGAATGTGAGGATATTGATTTTAACTGAATCCGGAAATGAAGTGTTGCTCGACTAGCCTATATTTAGGTGTTGTAATGTGTAAGTGTGATTCTGTATGGATTTGCGAGCTGTGGTGTCATATTGATGATAATATGATGTATGATATATACTTCTTCATAGTAATTACCAACCCGTTCTATGTGAAAGAAACTTTGGACAAAACAATCTTATCTTAAAAAAATCCCACTAAATATTTACTGCACATTAACACTGCCTAGCTCGAAAGGCCCTCAAAAAACATTTTCATGACGTGCATGGAAGCAAATGGCTATGTAAAAAAGAATAAACCTTTAAACCAGCAGTTTTTAACTGTTGTTGACAACAAGTTGTGAGTTCATGAGTATTATGCTCCATGGCCCCTTTTTTGTTCTATCAACATAACATACAGAATTAATGACATTAACAATCTATTTTTGAAAACTATTTAACCTTTCAGAATCGTAGGAAATAGAAATCACACTTCTTATAACAGATTTCTCTCCCACCCCAAAAGTCAGTAATTTTGTGTACTGCAAAAATAGTTGGAGAGATTTTAGAAGCTGCAGCTGGCACAGGCAAAGCAACATCTTGAAAGTCACATTCATTTTGCGCAGACACCTCTAGAAACAACATAAAAAAGGTTTCTTCACCCAGTCAGGGTGGTGACTCACATGTTTCTGTCTGTCAGGTCCTCAAAATTGTATCCCCGGATGCGTTGGTGGGTGTCTGATGCAAGGACGGTCCGGCTGTCAGTCAGACACCACAGGCACTGCACCCGTACTCCTTCCCATGAATCCAGCAGGTTTCCATCCAAATCCTGGAAGATATGAGTGAAAAAATACATTCAGAAACTCAATCAACCCCAGACTGCAGGAGGAAAATACAAGATCATTAGGTAGCACCAGCCATTGCATGTGCAGCCCATTTAAGTAACTAGGTACAAGAATGGGATAGATGTGAGGTGACAATGATCTTGACCTCATAAATCAAGTCAGTTATTCCCTAAATTCAAGTGAACTTTTGTGCCAAATTTGAAGGAAATTTCTTCTATTTATTGGAGAGCTATCATGTTCACAAGAATGCTAAAATGCTTCCGCCCTCAGCTGTCGCCAGCACAGAGACATAAAAGCATGATATAAACACACTGTAGGTAATGTTCAGAGTCTGCTGACATTGCTATTACAGATACTCACACACTGATAGAATTGGCCTCTCTGACCGCCAGTGATGAAGCGTTTGCCATCTGGATTCCAAGCCACACTGGTAAGGCTATCCTCATGAGATTGACTCATCTTTGTTCGCAGCTCCCCAGTCTACAGAGCAAAGCCAAATGGAGAGAAAAATGAAAAGATTAGAAACCACACATTCTACAATACACCAAATTTAAATTTTTTTCAGGTTTATAGAACTTGAAAATACAATCTCTCGTTGGCTAATACTGCTGTCCCGTCTGGTCTGAGTGGGGTTGGAGAAGATTGAAGAGAATGAGATTACAGTATGTCAACTCACAGCATAAGGTTCCTTTTTATATCCAAGTGATTGGAGAAGCAGCAACAAGCTATTTTGGCAAGGCTCAGTAGCTGGCCTCGTATAAAGCGGCACAAATCAATATTTAGGTTTTAACGTGAAAGGAGATAAAGCGTAGTAAGAAACTCAGTGAGTATTATCCCCAACTATTTTAGCTTATTGTTTAGTTTTCCAGTGCAAAAACTCTTTTCTAATTGACCTGATTTCTAGCAGCAGCTCTGTACACAGCCTGCCAAGCACCTGTGTTCGCAGATCCCAGTAACACTGGTGTGTATTATTCCTCTATCACTGAAAGAAGCGATAAACAAAACTTCAAAAGTAAGTATCGGTAAACCAAAACTAATTCAAAGACTAGATTCATATTGTAGAGCAGAGCCAGTCAAAAGCTACGAACTGTGTGCTACAATGCATTATTGGCGTTCGGGGTTAATAATATGTTGTCAGCACCATGAGGTAGAAGGGTAGCGGGGTTCATGACTACCTGTACTGTTCTGTTGTTCGGTGTTCCAGTTCCTGTGTGTCATAATTAAAACACCTGCTTGGGGCAGGTACAGGAAAAAGACTAAAACTCTGTCTTAAGCGTCCTTCTTCCCTGCTGCTCTCTACAATATTCTTTAAAAATGTATCCATAGCTCAGGTGGTAGAGTGGGCTGTCCACCAGTTGCAAGGTTGGTGGTTTGATCCCCAGTCCATCCACAAGCCAAAGTGTCCAAAGTGTCAGTGGGGAAACACTGAACACCAAGTTGCTCCCAGTGGCTGTTCTACTATGACACACATACACACTCACAAAACTCTGTGTGAGTTTGTGTGTATGAGGAATACATTGATACTTTGTCAAACCTAGCTAGGTAATGCTTTCTCAGATAGATAGACAGATAGATAGAAACCAACACTAAGTATAGTAGGCATGTGGTAATATAGTCATAGTATGTGTAATATGCCAGTGAATTCATGGAAAAAAGAGGTCTACACAAACCTACAATCTTTACTCAGCTTTTTTCATTAATTTTTTTTGGCTACAGGAAATGAACAACATATAATGGTAGACCACCAGTAAAAGCTTGTAGCATGGAGAGGTGCTGTTTACAGTAGGCTTATACATCTAAACTTCAATATTTATTTACAGTCAAAACCCTTTCTATGTAAATAATGAAATTGTGAAACACAAATGATGTCACATGTAATACAATATGTACAAAATTTAGTAAAAATCTGACTGCATTTTTTTCAAATTATTTATTCCATAAATTACATCACATTATAATAATATCCATGAGAAAATGTTGCTTTTTCCTTACAGTGACCCTCTCCACTTTTTAAAGCCTGCAGTGACTGATAAAATAAACAATCCTAAATTTAAAATCACACAGAATAATTCTAGCTACCTCAACACAGTTGTGATTTGCCAGTTGACCACACAACTGATGACAGCTGTAATTCAGTTACTTTGTTGTTATTTTTACTTGTTTATTTTTTCTAAATGTAGAACAAAATTCTGCCAAACAGTAAAGGGGGGCTATTGAACGACTGAAATGCATGTCCACTTTGCACCTGTGAGACACCTACATGTATCTGTGTTGTACCTGTATATTCCACAGCCACAGCTCAGAGCAGTCATCAGGACCACAGGCTATCAGATAGGTATCATCAGGGCTCCATGCCAGGTAAGAAACTCCATAAGCATGACCCTCCAGAGTCTTCATCAACTTTAGCTGCTGGGTTTCCTGTCAGCCACACACAAACCAAGCAATAGTCCAGTTATTTCAACTCTCCCACACACTGACTCATTTCTCCTGTAGTAGAGAAGTACAGTAGAACTCTTGATAAATAAATGATTGATTACCATGTCGACTTGCCAAACAATGACTGTGGTATCTTTGGACCCAGTTGCCAGTTTTGTGCCGTTATTAGAGAACTTGCAGAACCAGACTTCATTGCAGTGTTCAGTGAGAATCTGCTGTGTGTAGCAAGGGAACTGCTTCCTATATTTTAGGAACACATATATTAGTTAGAAAGGTAATGCATATAAAAACCAATAGCATTTATGATTAGAAGATTGGTTTGATGGAAAACGGTTACCTCATTCTCATGCTAAATATGTAAACATAAACATGACTTATTCTCACATCATGCAAATTACAGAGAGTGTTTGCTGAACTGACAGGTGCTTCCAACAAGACAGTAATACCATTCAATGTGAGACTGTTTATACTGCCACTGTTGTAAATGTCAAAACCTGATCCTTCCAAAGCATAGAATAGTCTCATCAGCCTAGGTGGAGATCTGGTGCTGTACTGTACACGCGGGTTCTTACCGGCTGCAGGCATGGTCCAGCAGCAGAGACACAGAGTCTAGACCACTGTCCAGTTTTGTGTTGTGATACAGACAGCGCTCCCTCTGCAGCTCCACTGCCTGCTTTAGCAGAGTTTGCAGGCGGCGAGGAGGCAGCATTACTGATGGAGGCAGGTATGCTGCACATAAACACACACAGCACATACCAACAAACCACACTAATAAACAAACAATGTGAGATCAATCAGCAAGCTACAGCAACAACTTTGTTTTGAACTCCTTTTTACAGTAAGTTATTCAGAGAATCAACTTGCTTGATGTGCAGATCCACAAAACATCTGTTGACATTTAAGGGTGTGTCTCCTCCTGTGTGTGCCTCTGAGACCTACAGTTACCTATAACATCCTTTTCAACGTTTCTGTTTATCGATGTAGAAGAATTCCAGCCAGTTGCTAAACTGTCAAGGTAGTATGCATGTCACAAGTAATATGAGGTGCTTCCAGTCTGTGTTACAAAGCAGGGCTGGTCCGAATAGCAATATCTGTGCTCCGGATATTCGGGTCGACGAATATCCAAATATTCAGTTTGTGGGGGGGACTTTAGTATTTGGATACCACCACAACAACCAAACATTCGGATATTCGGGTCCAGTCCTAGTTACAAAGTGTAAATATTAATCAAGACAATGGGAAAATGTTTTCTGAGTTTACCAAGTTCTGTTTTCTACTTTTCCGAGTACAGTTTACATTTTTCCAATTTTCTTCTGTATGATCTATTCAAAGAAAAATTAGCGAAGTTTAGTAAATAGCTGCATATTACCTAAAGATTTATGTTCTATTTCAATGATACTGTATATTAACAAGATGATATTGCACACTAAGCTCATGATGGCCAAGAATGAGATACTACTAAATGTTCTTATTTGTATAGGTTGAGATATAACTGAGCAAAAATCTAATTTTAATGCATTTACAAAAGACTTCTGTAATCATAGGATGTACAGATAATCCAACTAAATCACATCTTCATGTAATGAGAAACAAGATAAACAACATTACTATACATCAAAATTACTCACAGCTGTTACTGCTTACAAGTCAGTGTACAGACATACAGTATGTGGCCATAACAGTTTTAATTATGAACACCAGAACAAGTTTGGCGTGTGAATTTGACTGAACTCACTCTGGAGCTTGTCCAGCAGCTTTGTCCGGGATACTGTGCCTTTGCCTTCCCACTCAGCTTTGGCTCGCAGGTCCTCTGCATGACTGCACATTAGGTACCTTCAAAACACAACAGTATTTTTAGTGACTGTCATACAATTAAATATGCTTTTACAATGACCTGGTATAAATAAATGAGTACTGGTAAGAGTATCAATTTCAGCATTTTCTTTCAGTCATATAAACTCCTTCATCATAATTACTAAATCAAAAGCAAAGTTTGTTGATTTGAGCACAGCTTTACTGAGAATTTTTCATGAAAAGCATGCAAGTACTACTGAAGATTATACTTGTTCAATTTTCAGTCACTCAAGCCTCTTTTCAGCTTACTTGCTTTCAGCAGCTCTGCTGTGAACAACAGAACTGTTAAGACCTGGGAGGGCAATCTGTCTTCACCCAGTTGAGGAACATCAAAGAGTTACTGGATAAAAATACTTGAAGAAGAAGAGCATGCATTACCCTTGTTGTCATTATGCTTGTTGCCTGTTGGGTATCACAATGATTTTGTCCACTTGGTCTTGCAACAGAAATGTCAGAAATGCCTAATTTCTTAACAAGGAAGACCCCTCAAACCCAATGGTTCCTGTCTTCTAAAGGGCAAAAGAAAAACCCTTGGTGGTGCTGCTTCCATCCACAATGCTCAAAGTCACTGGAACAGTCTTCCAAATGATGTGAGAACAGCTGAAAATATCAATATTTTTAAACATATAACTAAAACCCATTTGGCTTTTATGCAAAATCTCATCAATTTTAAAATCTTCCTGAAATTATGTGCTGTTAGGGTGCTTCACACTTTAGGTAACATTCAACTATTTTTTCTATATTCATTTAGTGTAGTGTTTCATAATTCAGACTTTTTATATCGTGTTTTGTCTTTTATTTCATTTTTCAGTTAATTCTCCTTTTTCTTTCCTATCTATTATTGTCTTATATTTATTTTCATTTACAAGTCATCTTGTCTTAAGTATTTTACTTGTATTTTGGTTTGTTTTAGTTATATTCTATATTTACCATTGTGTACACTTTGAATTCCGTTTGACTTTTATAAAAGGTACTATAAAAATATAATTAAAAACTCCAGTTCTGTGCAGAGTCTATAATTATGCCTTAGCAGAGGAATACCCCCTGGCTCGTGGCCAGAGGCAGTTATAAGTGTTATTCATAAAGATGGCAAAGATCCAACCCAATGCATGTTTTACTGCCCTATCAGCGTCCTCTCTGTAGATTTGAAAATATTTACCTCTATTGTAGCAAGCAGATTGCAAAACCATATTAAAAAACTAAATCCAGATCAGACAGGTTTTATCACTAACCAACAGGGAACTGGCATGTAAGAAGAACCTTAAACTTGCAATCGATTGCAGCCAAGAGAGACTGTCTCCTCACCTTAGATGATGAGAAAGCATTTGAAAGGGTAAACTGGACTTTTCTGGAACAGACCCTCTACTTTATGGGATTCAATGATACATTTGTCAAATGGATTAAAACTTTTTACAAAAAGCCCAAATCGAAAGCTAGGGTTCACGGGCACTGCTCGGAATTTTTCCCTTTGGGCCGGGGTACACGCCAGGATCGGCCCCGGTGTATCCTTCACTTATAGTGCAGCAGATAAGTGAAATACTGTAGGATAATTAGAAATATGTGTTGTATATGTACATGTATCACTCTTAATAAAATTTTGTTTCATATTATTGCAGATGTCGTATTCCCTGTTAATTTTCCATTGTTTGTACTAGAAATGGTAAAAAGAAGCTCCCAAAAGATCTTAGAGTTGTGTTTTTGGATTCCTCAAACTTGAGAAACTACTTTTTAAACACCAAGATCAACTAAATTGGTTACTGTGAGATTCTGTGGTACAATAGGCAATTTATATGCAAAAATGGTGGCCATCTGGAATTTCAAGTGGCCAGTGCATTTTTTCAAAAAGGTAACCCCCAAAGAGTATTTGTGTCAGGTTTGGTGCTTGTATCACATTTTGAAAGATTCACCTGAAAAAAATCACTTATCTGCTGCACTGTTAGTATAGAACCAGTAGCTGAACTCACAAGGACTAATCCTCTTATACAAGGTATTCATGATGAAGGACAATATCAGCACGAATTAACACATTCTGTGGACGAAATTTTCATTTTTTTTAACAAACCCTATTACCTCTGTCCCTGCCTCCCAACATAGCCTTAGTAAATATAGTAAAGTGTCGGTATATAAGGTCAACACCAACAAATCTGAAGCTATGATGATCACCGGAGACTGGCCTCCCCAGTTAGAGGGCCTGGTATCTTTTAGAAGGTCTAAACAATGATTTACATATCTTGATGTTATTCTCACACCTAAAACCACAACACAGTTATTCTTTTCAAAGCTGCCCCCGCGACCTGGCCCCGGATAAGTGGAAGATAATGGATGGATGGATGGATGGATGGATGGATGGATGGATGGATAGAAATTAATAAATGAGATGAAGACGGACCTGAACAAAATGGGATGTGCTGCCCCTTTCACTACTGGCACAATAGAGTCTGCTGAATGAATATTCTACTGAGACTTCTCTTTGTGTTCCAGTCCTTTCCAGTCCAAGTACCATAGTCTGCATTTAAGTTGTTAGATAAAGACATATCAAAATTTATTTTGCAAAACAAAAGTCCAAGAATCTGATTAAAAATATTGATGCCATCAAAAGAGAGAGGAGTTCTGGGTTTACCCGACCTTAAACTGTATTATTGAGCAGCTCAGTGTCGTGCTGTGGTAGCATGGGTAACCAAAGGTTTAGAAACTGTCTGGTCTATTGAACAAAACTCTTGCAGGAATGCCACTAAATAACCTCCGTATGGCACAACTGCAAACCTACCAAGACATGGCCAGCCACCTAAACTGACAGGCCAGGCAAGTAGAGCATTAATGAAAGAAGCAGCCAGGAGGCATGGCTCTTGGCTGCCAGAGGAACTGCAGAGATCCACAGCTCAGGTGGGAGAATCTGTCCACAGGACAACAATTAGTCGTGCACTCCACAAATCTGGCTTTTATGGAAGAGTGGCAAGAAGAAAGCAACAAGAAGTCCCGCAGTTTGCCACAAGCCATGTAGGGGACACAGCAAACAAGTGGAAAAAAGTGCTCTGGTCAGATGAGACTGAGTTATTGAACTTTCTGGCCTACATGGAAAACGTTATGTGTGGCAGAAAGCTAACACTGCGCATCCCCACTGTGAAACGTGGTGATGGCAGCATCATGCTGTAGGGATGCTTTTCTTCAGCAGGGACAGGGAAGCTGGTCAGAGTTGATGGGAACATGGATGGAGCTAAATACAAGGCAATCCTGGAAGAAAACCTGTTAAAAGCTGTAAAAGACTTGAGACTGGGGCGGATGTTCACTTTCCAGCAGGACAACAACCCTAAACATACAGCTAGAGCTACAATGGAATGGTTTAGATCAAAGCATATTCATGTGTGGGAATGGCTCAGTCAAAGTCCAGACCTAAATCCTATTGTGAATCTGTGGCAAGACTTGAAAATTGCAGTTCACAGATGCTCTCCATCCAACCTGACTAAACTAGAGCTATTTTGCAAAGAAGTATGGGCAAAAATGGCAGTCTCCAGATGTGCCATGCTGGTAAGAGACATATCCCAAAAGACTTGCAGCTGTAATTGCAGCGAAAGGTGGCTCAACAAAGTATTGACTCAGGGGGGCTGAATACATATGCATGCCATACTTTTCATATTTTATTTGGAAAAAATCTTGAACATCATGTATTGTCTTCCTTTGACTTCACAATTATGCAATACTTTGTGTTGGTCTATCACATAAAATCCCAATAAAATACTGTATATGCATGTATATGTGCTTACATTTATGTGTACTTTATGTGCGTCTGTATCTATGCATCTTGCCATACGTATGTGAATTGACTTATGTGTATCTATATATGTTTGGGAATACATGAATGTAAAACCACTCAGTATGTTTCTACTCACCCTAGCCTATCTATACCTACGATCAATCTCAAGGCGATAATGTTGTTTTTTGTTTATTCTGTCAATTGCTTAATTGTTTTGTTAAAGGGCAATAAAGTTCATATATTTATAACTATAAAATGAAAATGGAAATGGAAGTTCACATTGAAAAGACTACAGATATTGCTTAATTAAACACAAAGAACCTACTTGCAGCATAAAACAGTGTTGGGGGCTCTGTCACACATGTTGTGCATGTCTTGGAGTTAGTGTTGTTGTGAGATAATTTTGTTGTTTCAGAGGGTTCCACACACTGGAAAGTATGTAATTCTGAGATACATGCTATGAAATCATGACTTTGCCAGCCATGTCTTGCATTAACATTTCACACTCTAGGTAGTGTAGACAAACTCCTCCTTATTTTATCAACATTCTGAAGATACACTCCTGTTCCCTGTCTGCTGGTAAACTGACCCGCTGAGGATGTGGATACGCTCTGTGTTATACTTGAGAGGCGTCAACTCAGCTCTGAGGACCTGCAGAGCCTCCAAGACTTTCCCATCCTCCAGATACTCGAGATATTTCTGCTGCAGCAGCAAAAATTTCATCCGCTGTAAAGGAACACAAGAAGAGGACAAATCCAAAAATAACAAAGAAGGACATTAGTCATCGTGACGCCTGCAGGCTGTGTGATGTGCAACATTTGCACATTTGATATAAGCTCTGTATTGAATCTATTGTATCTAAGACACTTGTGGCTCACTTAAAAAAGTACTTATTTTGGAGTACCTATCCTACCGAGTTGAACATGTGGTTATTGAAAAAAATGTCAGTATAACATTTAGCAATATATTTAATTTTGAAGTAATTTGGCTGTTTTTTTCATTAACTGCCTTTGAGATAGAAACTGGATATAACCTGTTTGTAACACCTGCCAAGACCTTTGAATACATATTTCATTTTCAATAATTCGGGGCTCCATAGTAATGCAAATCCTTCTTGACAGTATGGACAATATCTGGACCTCCACTTACCACTAACAACAGTTGGATGTGTAAAAATCCAATTCTAAAAAATTTCTGCTTACATGTAAATAATTACTACTGCAAAATGACGTGTTTAGTCAAACTCTCACAGAATATAAAAACTCTGGGAAGGCTAAGGATCACACTTTGTGTTTTTTTATTTGTCTTACTGATTTCATCTCAAGCTGCACTGTATAGTCCGAGTGAATACACTAAAAGTAACACATCAAGAATACACCAGTCATCACAAGGACCAGTGAGCTGCTTGGATCATTCAAACTGTTACAGTTTTTTGTTCTTACTGCAGACACTAATTACTCAGTCCAGATTTCAGCCAAGCCCTGTTTTCCTGTGATTGCCTTAGTGGCTTTTCTGTGAAACTGCTTGATGGTTACCCTGCTTTATTCTCTGGTGCTGGCACAAATGTTTGTATTCAGTTAATGCTGGTTTCTTATATTTTGTCACTACATTAAGTGAACAGCACTTATAGGTGCTGTGTTGTGTATTAATATTGATTTAAAATGAGACAACACAGTATTAGAAATATTGAACCCATATGATTAAAGTCATATCTTTTATGCAGTATATTTATCCAGTCAGTTTTCTATTTTACTTTGACAAACTGAAGACTAATACATTCTTTTACATTTCTTTCTATTTCTGTTCATCTATTAATGTACCACTTGCACTTTCAGATTCATGCCCACAACTGTAAACTGAAATAGTAAACTGTTATCTGTGTCAGTGGTCTGAAGTTTGTTACGCTTCCCACTTACCACTATAGCACTTGGAGAATGCATCAATGCCTTTAGCTCATTCAGGTCACTTTCAGCCTGAATAAAAAGAGAAAAAGCATCAGTTCACAAACTCCTGTATGTTTCACTAACGAAAAACTAATATTAAGAGATGAACAAAGAACTCAAGCACAAATCCATCTTTTTTAGCAAATTAAATCCACATTATGTCTTCTACTTGACCGAAATACAGTTAACAGAATGCTGTAAAAAACATTAAACAAAAAAATCCAAGGAGTTTTAACATGCTTTTCAATCCCACCTTGTCCCACTCTCCTTCGATCACATGATTGCGGAACTTGGTGGCAGAGGGGTGCTCCAGTCTACAGCCGGATTCCTGCATCAGAAGGTCCACTGTCTGACTGTAAAAATGTACAACGTGACAAAAGAAAAATGTATTCACGTCATAACCAATGACAGTGGACTGCATCATCTCACTGTATTGTATCTACTGTCTAAAAGGAGTGAAATGTGGACAACAGGTGGGTGTGGGTTGAACAAAAACAGATCAATCAACAATGAACATAGTCTCTATTGTTTCTCTTACAATTCTCACTTGTGATGTTTAGCACTGTATAATACTGTATGGAGCATACTATGTCCCAGCTGGGATAGGGCAAAAGGCAGGGTTCACCCTGGACAGGGCACCAGTCCATCACAGGTATGGCAAATACAAAGCTAATCAAAGGCAATGACAACAGTCACCTCCCTTCATGGAAGGGACCCAGAACAAAGCCATTTTAACAAATCAAATACTTTAATCCAAATTGAATTCATCAAGCTGCACCTGGCTGGAATAAGAAGCTTATTCTCTCTGTCCTCAACAGCATTCTGTAAGATGCACAACTATAAGAAAATCTGTTTAAATTCTATCACAACTTCAATCCCACTATGTACTGTGTCATTCATTAAACATTAAAAATTGGCAACATGTATTCAGTTTTGTTTACTAATGTCAGTGCATTGCTGATATCACAGCACTGCAGCAAACTGCGCGATTCTTAAAATCCAAGAGGTTGGGGATGTTTTCTTTCCCAATTTGACAGATAAAGGTCAAAGGGTTGTCATGACTAACTGATGGACTGAGAATGGTCATTCATCTCACAGCTGGCTGCGCAGGCTCGCTTAGCTGGCTCACTTACTTGAGACCTAAATCGTTTAAATGTTGTCCTATCAGCCTGATGACATCCTCCTCAGACTGAGAAAGCCGCTTCTTCTTTTTGACGCCAGGGTTGGCATCTGACGTGCTGTTGTTGTTGGACGCGGGTTGGGCTGACACTCCGTTGTTGTTGCTGACAGCATTTCCATTGTTTGTGACTGACAGAAGTCCGTTAGAGTGAGCTGCTCCGACGGAGGACGACTCACCATTCTGTGCACCGTTTTGGCATGACAGTTCTGAATCACGGTGCTGCTCTGCCCCGTTCGCTTGCATGTTACCACGGTTTATACAGGTAACACGACGTATATATGAACGAATGACAGGCGCAACGGGACACTGCAGGGATGACAAAACCACCGGTACAGCCACCGATAGGCCCACTGACCCAGATGCAGCCCCGAACTGCCCTGCTCCCCCTGCGGCCGAGTCTTCGTGTTTGTTCCGCGGCGTTGGTGGCGACGATAAGCCGATTTTCAGCTCGTAGGACTAAGAAACGAACGCCAGAGTTATTTCGACAGTTGCACTTTGTAATTATGAGTGTTGTTTAGCGTTGTCAGTAGCGTTACACCCGCGTTTAAGTTGTTGGGTAGAGCTTGTTGTTGTTGCTCACAGACAGCTGCAGCCCTGTTATGGACATACGCAGTGACGTCAGCGGAAATTCCTTCACGTCTTTATGTATTACCTGCGTCACCGTGAGAGGCCGCTGTTCGCCGACGTAAAAGCCTTTGCCTTCCACTTGCTTTAGGTCTCATTAAAACTTAAACATTAATGTCATTTATTAGAATCCTACTAATAATGTGGTTCACTGCTGTTACTAGCATTAGCGCCATGTGACAGTTCAAACACGTACATGGTCCAGATGTTGACATAAGCCGCAGTGTTACGCATGTTAATGTTAAAATAAATATGAATAATTTACTTTTATGTGAAGAAGAAACCCTCACAGACAAAAAGGAAAAATGCTGTCACGTGTGGCATCAGTGCACTATCATTATCATTCACGCTGTTGATATTGAAAGCTGTGAAGTAAATTTTGAACCCATATGATTAAAGTCATATCTTTTATGCAGTATATTTATCCAGTCAGTTTTCTATTTTACTTTGACAAACTGAAGACTAATACCTTCTTTTACATTTCTTTCTATTTCTGTTCATCTATTAATGTACCACTTGCACTTTCAGATTCATGCCCACAACTGTAAACTGAAATAGTAAACTGTTATCTGTGTATGTATCTGTGTAATGTACAGCACATTACAGGACACTGTAAGTCTATATGTTTACAGTTTAAATATGTTCCTAATTTCTGTGAACATTTATCATTGTGATCAGTACTCTCCCTGTCTCAGTCCATCTCTTGAACCCCCCCCCCCCCCATTTAATTTTAACACATTACAGGCAGTAAGATCAAAGAAACCCTAAAGTTATTGTGTCAGAGTGTCAGCCTTTAAACTTTACTACAGCTGAAGTGTGTTTAATCAGTTGATGTTCTTGATAGACACTTTAGTCAAAGTTATTAAACCTGCAGAGATGCTGACAGGCAATATAGCTGATAAGGGATTCCAGAATCAGTGCATTGCAGTTTTTACAGACAGAGCAGCAATCATGACACTGAGGCTTGTCTTTATTAGATTTCTTTTAATCCACTGACCTTATGATGACAAAAAAACTGAAACGAAAAAAAGGTACATTGAGTGACAAATTATTCAACTTAAAAACCAGGATTGGGATAAATGCTCAGAAAAGGCTAAGTAGACCTATAAGATGTCTAATTTCAATCCACAAAATTGTGAAGAGGAATCAAAGTTTAGAATTAAAATTGGAACAGTAAAAAACACAAGAACCACAGGATTGAACTGTTTTGTTGCCTTTAGATGCCACCAGCTGACCTTGGTGGTTTGGGCCCTCCAGATGGACTGCCAGTGTTCTTAAATTGGTACTTAGCTCAAAAAAAGTCGGTTGCAAACAAAACCCGGAACAGAGTTAAGACATTTTTCAAAGTGCTATTATGTTCCCAATCCTGAGATTCTTTTAAAATACAATTCAGGAGACAGCCATGGTCCTTGTTATGGCTCTTAGATCTAAAGCCATTCTTTCTGCATTGGCACTTTCACATCTGTGTAAGAAAAGAAAAAAGCAATGTCCCTGTCATTTCCAATAAATAAATCTGACCAATAAACACTGTCTAAACTCTATGTACAATGAGAACACATTCAGTCTTCTTCCCTTTAAATAGAACAAAGTAGGCTATTACAATATAAAAATATCAGTAAAATGGGAAGGAATGATTGAACCTTTCATTAAGAGATGTGAGCTAAGGTTTGTAGAAGGAAAAACTATTGCACTTCAGTTCCTTTTAAAGAGACACTAAAAGGCTTTACAATCAGAGGAAAGAACAGCTGCCCCAGAAATCATAAATACAGGGCAGCTGTTTCCTGACAGGTGTGCATGCTCATTCTCTGTCATATCATTACCCAGTTTAACATCCAGAATGTTGTGTTTGTGCACTATCTGCACCTGAGCAGGGTGCCTAGTCAGGCCTGTTTGTTTTGTTTTTTGTTTTTTTGGAACACTTTTGTTCCCTACCTTTTATTCCATGGTTTACCCAAAATTGGTCCAGAATGTCATACCTTTAAATTTCTAAGCTCCAAAGTGCCCTTGGTAGATTTTTCCAGTGTACAAGTTAATTCAAGAATTACCAATCTATTTCAAACTTTGGTAGAGGATCCAACATGATTCAGTTCTAGATGAGCCCTGCTGAAGCTATAAGAAAATGTGTCCTCCGAAGAGTAAATTAGTTTTAAGCAATATTTATTATCTCATCTTCTCATTAAGCACTTGCACAATCTCTGTATCTGTCTTGTGCTGTATACATCTGTATTCATTTCTCAATATACAGTCCTATACATGACCAAGCAAGCAGAGAGTAAGAGACAAACAGATGATGTCAGGGCATATTTCACTAGAAAAGTTAGACCCCATTTCCACATTGTATTTCCATTAGATCTGTGTAAGAATATCAAGGAAAACGTGCAAATTTGACTTAAAGGGTTGAAATTTCTCCTTACTCTACCTCCTCTTGTGTTCTCAATTTTTGAAAATCTAAAAGTTTTAAATTGTAAGCGACTTTTCCATTTACTACCATTGTGGTAGACAGGGTTGTGAAAGTGAAAATAGAAACTTGTTAAAGAAAGATAGCTGACTAACTGTATCTATTACATCAAGTGGTAAGAATTGACTGCAGTGCAAGGTAAACTAAGTTTATGTCTTTTTATTAAATATGTAAATGCAAAGGTCTTGTAATCACTTATTATACTGGTACAGATCATGTCGTTGTACCAGGTAAAATGGGGTCCATTTGAATGTGGTGCAAACATCAAGGAAAGACTGTAACAAGTTTAACTTGAACTTTCGGTTGCTGCTGCAATTTTTACATCATAATTCAAACTTCTCAATTTACTTAAAAGTCTTTTGTTGCTCCAAACAGGTAAATTTACACATGACCACTGTGATTTTAAAGGAATCACAGTGAATTCAGGAATTCTAGGTTATTAGAACTTTCATACTTTTCTGCTTTAGTAACCAAGCTAATTGCTGAGACCATATGTCATAATACAATCCGTGAAACACATCGAATGGGTCAAGAAACGTGAAGTCAGATGATTAGATAGGTTGAAAACACTCCAACAGTTTGTCCTGATAATCCAAAACATCTTATTTGGAGATAAAACCCAAAGCTAGCATATGTTGCTAATAATCCCTTACCACACAGGACAACTTACATGCAGCTAGACAAAGCCAGAAGTGCTTGGATGTTTACAACAGATGGTCTTAGGTTAATCTTTTTTATCGTTTGCCTTCTTTTTATCTTTGACATAAAGGTGACTAACTTTTTGCTTTGTTTTCAACCTATTTGACTGTCTGACTGCTCCTGTTGTACATATTTCTATGTCACCATGTTTCCACTTCTCAGCTCTTAATTGTACAATGCTATTACAATCAATTTACAAAAACAGTAACTCAACATATAATAAACTGGAACTATCCTTTGACAGCGGTGTGAAAGGACAGGCAGAACTTCTCCTGACTATAGAAATGGATACTTTAACTAAGTTAAAACATGGTGATCACAGCTGTTATAGGCACTTGCATGAATCAAGTCCACAGAAAAATATTTCTGATGTGCCGTCCATCTCGTTTAAACATGCAGTACAGACTTCTGTTATCCTTTATGTTCAACAAGTTCAAGGCACAGAAGTGTGTTGTGCCAGGTCCCAGAGTCAAGAGGAGAGCAGTACTAACAGAACTGACATGTTCCCACATTAGAATAAGGAAAAAAGAATATTTCAGTAGTGGAAAAATACATTATGAGTAATGCATACCCTCTTCTACACACCCACGACTGCACTTGAGCAGCAGCAGGTGGCAGTTCAGTCTGTATTGTCACACTCTGGCCACTCACTGGTCCACTTCCAAATACTCCTCTCATCAGGGACAGAAAATCTGAATTCAGATCAGTCTGTCAGGTTTCCACACAAGTATTGTGTAAATAGGGAGTGAGGTCCAAAATTTAGGCCAGGTGTCCAATGCCCATTTAGTGTTCATGTGCTGAGAAGATGGCATCAAAACTGGTGTGTTTGTCAAAGGGCTAGTGTGTGTGTGTGTGTGTGTGTGTGTGTGTGTACTCAATATATTTGAGAGACATTTTTTGTTTGTAGACTGACAAAATACTGGATAAGAACATGGAAACTGACATTTTTCTGATTGTGGACATAGGTAAATAACAGGCCAACAGTCTAACAAATCTGCAAGCATTTTTTCATCTACAGTAGATGCTGTCAGTATTAATGAGAACATTATTCAAAGGAGAAAACAAACTACAAGCTTTAAGTTTACTCCAGTTGCTAATGAAAGTCCTGTCCCCTCCTAAATGGGCACATTAAACTGTCAGCATGACTACATACCATAGTAAGGTAAGTAAAAAGGTCACTATTGCTAGAAGAAAAATGTTTTGCTTGGTAGTTTGCAGGATATCAGACATTATTAAATTTATTGAAATTTTAGTGATGGGTCAATTTCCAAATCACTGTGGTGCAAATGTAGGTTTTCTGTAAAAAAAAACAAAACAAAAGCAAACTACCTCTTTGTTTTACATTTTCCAATTTGTATAAGCAGCTGCTGCTCTAAATATTATTGTTTTTGTTTAGAATTTTGTGGTTCTTGAAAATGACACTCAAAATCAAACACAGCCTGATGTATATTTTTCTACAGATGGAGAACAAATGAATAATGAGGTATGAAGTGTTTCTTTCTGTTAAGTCCTAGTATCTGAGTGTTTTCAGGTAAGTGACCTCTAATTCCAAAATCTCTCTGCTCCTCTCTACATTCATCACAGAGTAGATGTGACACGAGGAGTGGGAATGTGCTTGTGTGTGTGTGTGTGTGTGTGTGTGTGTGTGTGTGTGTGCGTGCGTGCGTGCGCGTGTGCTTGCATGTGCTTGTGCAGTCCTTAGCTGTCTACCACCTGGTGTGGCAGAGTGACAGAAGAGCCGTTGATAAATGAACCTTGTTTGTCTCTTCCTTTCAGAAAATAAGTGAGCAGCTCCCCTTTCCCCTTCACAAAAATGGGTCCCCTCCTCACAAAGCGGAAGCTGTACTCTTTTAGGATGTTGTAGCAGTCCTCCACCACCTGAGTGAAACACACACAAGGAGATTACATCCCAATGCTTACAGTTTATCAGAAAAAAATGGGACACACTAACTTAAAGTTATATATGCAAAATTGCTTTTCTGATTTTTGAAAAAATGAAATAAAGCAGCACAGAGAAGCTGACAAATTACTAAAGTAATTCTACTAAAGCAGTCACTCAGTGCAAAGCCATAATACTGTGTTTGACATAAAAGACATTATTATCTCACTAATAAATGAAGTAGTCTCTGTGTGTCTATTAGTTCTTCACAGATCTTGACAACCATATGTCCAACCTCCTACAAAGTAGGTAGGATGTTGTTGGGATGTAAGTGCATTGTTCAGTTGGAATTAGTTTGCATGAGTGTTTGGCAATTTTGGGGTATTTTTGTGGTCCCTAACCTGGCATTTAGATGCCAGTGGACAAAGCCAAAGTTTTCCAAAGACAAGTTTTAGAATAATTTCATAGATTAAGGCTAAGAAGTCACATATTGAAGACAGAACAGTTCAACCACAGACAGCAGGCACGGCAGCGACATCATCTGTGGCAAATGTATGATTTCACAGGATGTCACATTCAGATAAGAGCCACACAGACTCTTATCAGAATGGGAGGAACTGTCAACAGGCTCATTCAAGATGAACAATGCCATTCCTGGAAAGAAAACAGGATAGCACAACAGTACCAAGGGGCACTAGTAAGCGTCGGCAGTCAAGATGAATAATTATCAGCAGCTTTTAGTTAGTACATGAAGTTGCAGAAACACACTGATTTATTAAAAATGTTACCAGATACTTAACAGTTTGTATGAAGTCTGACAGTTTTAATTAGGACAGGGCAGCATATTAAAATGTAATAAATCTGTGATCTCTGTTCCTGGTTCGACTTCAAGTTTTCATAAATTCTCATGTAAATCTGTGTCGTATCAGTTACCCACAAAAATCACCTGAGAGGCCTGTTCCTCTTGAGATACATAAAACAGTCAAATAAAGGCGAATGAAATACAATATAATAGGATTCACATCTGTACAGATGTTATTGTTTTGGTGTTCCAAGTACTAACAGAATTAAATCAGTCCAACATTATAATACAATGAATTAGAACTATATATTGCATACGGGTTGTGATCTGTAATCTCAGCATAGGATATTCAGGCTCTGATGAATGTCTAACTCAACAACATTTATTCTGTTTGTTAGAAAGAAAGTACCTACTGCAGAAATACACTAAAGCTGCATAGACTTGGAAAAACCACTCAACCACACCTCAACAACAAGACATGTGTACATAATACTGCCATACTATGATAGATGCACTAATATTTATGCATTCACACATCCAGCTGACACTGAACAACATTCATTCATTTGGAGTCGTGTTTGTGTACACCTGTTACTCTCAGTCCAGTATTCTCTTTTGGCTGTTTTGGACTCCATTATTTCCTCAGAGAAATATCTAACCTTTTGCTGCTAATTGTTCCACTGTTTTCACCATGTAGTTTCCAACTGTGCTTGTTCACTGCCAAGCAGATAGTACACAGTGGCTTTATAGAGCTTCTTCTTTAAAAAGAGCCGAAAGCTGCTGGAATCACTCAAGCAGCAGATCTGTCATAAAACCATATATATATATATATATATATATATATATATATATATATATATATATACTTTATTTATCCAGGTAAAAAAAACTCATTGAGATTTAAAACCTCTTTTTCAAGAGTGACCTGGCCAAGACGGCAGCCTAAAACAGATCACAACAAAGTCACAAAACACAAATAAAGTATGGTCACAGTTTCACACACTACCTGAAGCTGAAAGAGCCTGAAAGTTATAATTCTCTGTGAGTATGTCACTATGAGCATTTACACTCACATTATGCATTAAGTCAGTGAATTTGTTACTCATATAAAAATAATTATTCGTGCAGTGTTTGCAGTGTTTTCAGTGATATTGAGCTCTATTTAGTGGTACAACTAAAAATATATAGGATTATCAAGATGATGCATGCCTTCTGTGGGAAGAACAGTGGTTAGTTTAAGCCACTGACCCACATAAACTGAAATCAGTGTCTTCCCTTGTGATAACTTTTATCCACTACGGTATACAAAAAAGAACCTGCTGTCATAGTTGTGTCATTCTAAAAACAAAGAGATTTTAGATTTTTTCAGAGATTTTACTCAAACAACAATTGCATTTTCACACACAGGAACATGTAGAGAATGCAGTAAGGTGACCACTTCTAGTCATATTGACAGAGACAAAAAAAACCCCCAAACAAACAACAAAAAAAGCTGAGCTAAAACATCTCACCCTGAACATTTTAGTCATTTTAAGCCTACTATTAACAGTAATTATTCTGAAAGTTGTGTGAACAATGTTGGGTAATTCAGAAGCCTGCAGGAAAACCTAGTGCTATACCTGGATGTTTCCCATCACCCCTGTGGACTCCATCCGACTTGCCACGTTCACAGTGTTGCCCCAAATATCATAGTGGGGTTTGCGGGCTCCAATCACACCTGCTAGCACTCCTCCCTTATTCAGACCTGGGGGAAAGTGTTGAGACATGTGACATGTGAGATCAGACTGGTGACAGTGACAGTCGGGACTACACTTGCAAGAACCTGACTCATCATTAATCTAAAAAGAAAATCACCTGTTTTACATTTAGCAGTTTAATATGGGGCGCCGTTTGTAAAAATTCAATCACTGTTAAATAGGTGACATTTTGTGAACATTTAGTTCACTTTTCTCACATTTAGCTCATTTTTTCTTCATTTGCGACAGAAATTCATACAAAACAGATTGTTCTACATATTTGTTAAAAATTTGTACACATGAAAAATAAATCTAAATCTAAATGCTAAATCTAAATCTAAATGTTAAATCTAAATCTAAATGCTAAATCTAAATCTAAATGTTAAATCTAAATCTAAATGTTAAATATAAATCTAAATGCTAAATCTAAATCTAAATGCTAAATCTAAATCTAAATGCTAAATCTAAATCTAAATGCTAAATCTAAATCTAAATGTTAAATCTAAATCTAAATGCTAAATCTAAATCTAAATGTTAAATCTAAATCTAAATGCTAAACCTAAATCTAAATTTTATATTTAAATCTAAATGGTAAATCTAAATCTAAATGTTAAATCTAAATCTAAATGCTAAATCTAAATCTAAATGTTAAATCTAAATCTAAATGCTAAATCTAAATCTAAATTTTATATCTAAATCTAAATGCTAAATCTAAATCTAAATGTTAAATCTAAATCTTAATCTTAAATCGCTCGCCAAGTGTAAAGCTAAATATTTAGAAATTATGCAAATTAGGCCGGTCAGCGCCTGTCTACCATGCCCCTTGCCGTAGCCTCAGATCACGAAGCCCCGCCCACACCTCAGACTGCGGCTCAGTAGGTAATGCAGGGGAAAAGGCAGACATGGCGGCCTCGCTCCGACCAGATGAACTGGAGAGGGCGGTAATGGTCGGTGTACGGGCTGCACGTCAGGGTATCGCTCCACCGGCGCCGTCCACACCAAATCCATACCATATCCTGACTTGCGATTCATTCATTGCTTGTTTTTTTATTAGTCAGCTCATGTCCATAAGAGACTCGTGTATGTGCAAACATCAAACCAAGACATGTATGCACACACAGAAGAAGCCACCAACAGCAGTGAAAACATGGAGACGAGTTTCATGGAATTGTTTTCTCTCAATAAACAAATAGAATGGATATCATAATGACACACACTGACACAGAGCTCTGAAAACAGTGCAATGCATTCCATCTTTCTCTCTGTGTGCAATACTCGAGTGACTGAGCCGCAGTCGGAGGTGTGGACGGGGCTTCGTGATCTGAGGCTACGGCAAGGGGCGTGGTAGACAGGCGCTGACCGGCCTAATTTGCATAATTTCTAAATATTTAGCTTTACACTTGGCGAGCGATTTAAGATTAAGATTTAGATTTAACATTTAGATTTAGATTTAGCATTTAGATTTAGATATAACATTTAGATTTAGATTTAGCATTTAGATTTAGATTTAACATTATATTTAGATTTAGCATTTAGATTTAGATTTAACATTTAGATTTAGCATTTAGATTTAGATTTAGCATTTAGATTTATATTTAACATTTAGATTTATATTTAACATTTAGATTTAGATTTAGCATTTAGATTTAGATTTAACATTTAGATTTAGATTTAGCATTTAGATTTAGATTTATTTTTCATGTGTACACATTTTTAACAAATATATAGAACAATCTGTTTTGTATGAATTTCTGTCGCAAATGAAGGAAAAATGAGCTAAATGTGAGAAAAGTGAACTAAATGTTCACAAAATGTCACCTATTTAACAGTGATTGAATTTTTACAAACGGCGCCCCATAGTTTAACAGCAGAGATTTGGGGAAGTCTGTGTAGGTTTACATTTTCACTAACTAAAAAGAGTAGATACCCCTTTTCCACCAAGAAGAACCAGGTGCTAGTTCAGTGCTGGTACTTAGTTGGTTCAAATCTCATTCCTCCTCAGAAACTGTTTGCTTTTCCATTGGCAAGGAGCCAAGTTGAAGCCATGCCATTGCATCACCGTAAAATGACTACACTTGCATCGATTACTTAGCAGTTAAACAAACACAATAAGTTCATGATAATATTTGTTTATCTTTATAGATGGTCTTAAGGCTGATTGCGAGGCGGAGGTCATCTGTTGCCGGGGCACATATGCGGTCATGCCACTCGGGGGACACAAGTATACCGGATTTCAGCACATAACAGTTTGTGCAAAACTTCCGTGTGTCCTGGGAGTCACTGAAATACATCTGCGATCGGACCAGGAACGTCCTGGCAAGAAAGGACACATATTACCCCCTTGTGTGTCCCTTTCCACCGTTGACTGTTGGTCATGATAACCCCGCCCCCAGCCCCTGACATACTTGGTTCTTATCTCTGGCCCAGCAAAGAATTGGTGCTTGCTAAGCACCAGTTTTTAGCATTTGGTGCTTACATGGTGGAAACACAAAGAACTAGTGCCAAATCAGGCTCTGGCTCCAAACTAGCACTGGAACCAGCTTGGTGGAAAAGAAGTAACAGTAGCATTAGTGAGCTGTCATACAATGGAATACGCCCATTGCGTATGCCTCAGAAGCATTTATCTCATTACGACAATCCTGATTGGCTGGTGATCACAACACCTGTGTCAGGTGGAGCCACCTACCCTTAAGTAGCCTGCACACAGCATCACTCAAAATAAACACCTCTTCTCACTTGGCCCAGTAAGAAGGGCTGTCTGGTGAGACATCTTACTCATGCTGCTCTGAGAACCGGGGTTATGTAAGTAACCTAAAGTTCTCTTTTATAGCATTGGTTTTGATGTCTCATTATGGGATATGGAAACTCCCGTATTTCCAGGCATGCTTATCTCAAAACAACCACCAGTACTCAAGGAGCTGTCCTCCACTCTAAGGGGGCCCAGCACTCAGTACTACATGAGCCAGGCTCAAAGCAGAGACATCCAGCTTATAAAAGTGGACGAAAGTGAGAGGTGAAGACCAGCTTGCTGCTGCACAAATCTCCTGGATTGAAATCCCTTTATACAGTGCCCAGGATGCAGCCAGGCCACGTGTAGAATGAGCCCGCAAGCCCTCAGGGGCCCTGAGACGTGTAGGCCAAGGGCAACTGATCCCACAATCCAGTGGGTGAGCCGTTGCTTTGTAATGGGCCTGCCCAGAACACAAATAGCTGGTCACTCCTCTGAAATCCCTTTGTACAGCCCGTCCTTGCCTCCTGTCTGGCTGAAGAACTTTGGGTGGGATGGGCTTTGGGCCACTTTGGGATTTTAAAATGAGAGAGCAAACGCCGTGCTGTAGCCTGCGTAAGGGTCTGTTGCGGGGCTGGGGCAGGTGTGGACTCAACTTTGCAGGGGAGGCAGAGCTGGAGAGCTTCATCCTCCTTTATCCTCACATCGCAATGCTGCTGCATTGAGGCGAGAGCAGAGCCAAAGAGGCCGTCTGGTATGATCGGCATGTCTAAAATGTCCTGTTTCTCTCTGTCAGACAGGTTGGTCAGGTTGAGCCATCTGGCTCTTTCCTGCAACATCATCATTCCCAGAGATTTACCCATGGCTTGGACTGCAAAGCGCTGCACATGGGGGCAGATGTCTGTTATCACGGTAATCTTGTCTCACACCACTGGATCAGGCTTGGTTGGCATATCCTCACAAAGCTCCGCTTGGTATGCTGTGAGCATGGAGGAGATGGTCAACACCCTAACAGTCAGTGCTTTCGACTTGTAGGCTCGCTCCGTCATGGCGGACTGGAAATGGTCTGCTTTGGATGGCAGTGTGGAGTTCCTAGAGGAGGTAGTCAGCCGGGGGTGAAGGTGCATGGCAACAAGCGGCTCTATAGGGGACATATGGAGAATGCCAAGCTTCACCATGCCCTCACAGTCTAGGGAGGAAGCATCGTGTAATGGACTTTTGCCACTGAATGGGTGGTCTTTCCATGAGGTGGACACCTCGTTGAGAAGCTCGGGGAAGACAGGTAGTAGCTGCTTTACCGTATTGCCAATATTGTGTTGCCACAGACACAGAGATGCTTCTGAAGGATATGCAAGGGGCGTATCCCATCGTGAGACATCAAAACAAATACTATGAATGAGATCTTCTATCTCTTGGCTTGTGAAGTTTCCCTCAACATTCTCTAAAACATTCTAACATTCTCTTAAAAAATGTAGATCTGGATTCCCTCCATTGCTTCACAACTGTTGGGACTTTTGCTTTTAATTCCCTTTTTCTGACAAAAATACAACAGCACATACCACCAATCAGGCTCACATGAAGGGTTAGCACTTACCGATGCGTAGCATGAAGTTGTTGAATGACTGGTAGTTAATGTTCATGAGTGTGACTTTCATGGCCAGAGCAAAGTCTGCTAGGTCGGCCAGGTGCTGCCAGCGCTCTTTGTCAGACTGCTCTTCCTTCTGTCAGACAAAAAACAAACATGACTTACAAAAACACAGCATTTCAGCACAATGATGACTGTTTGTGAAGTAAAAACTGTACACTGTATTTAGATATATGCTACTTCTAGTGCAGTAAAACAACCCAGCAGTTGAGAATAAAACTCCTGTTGTGCAGGTTCCTAACTTTAGCTACATGAATAAGTTTGTAGACCAGTTCCAGCATGGAGTGCATCTCCAGTTTTTACCTAGTGTGTGTCTTTGAATGACTAACAAAGTCATCCTATTATGTGCGAGAGTTAGAAATTAAATAATTCTTAATTCTTGCTATAATGGAAACAATTCAGTGTTCAGTCACAGTTACAGTCTCTGCAGTTCAAATCCTGAATCTTACCTATTTCACAGGACTATACAAATATCCTGAATTCATATCTTGAAAGCAATACCAGACTCCACAGAGACAGCCATAATCTGCTAAGCTGCTATGGATGTAAACTTACTGACAGCACTGCAGCTATTTTCCTGTGGGTTGAGAGTAAATTGTCAAGTTGGTTGAATCAAACAGAGAGACACACTGAAGCCTGTAAAAGTCATAAGACCATGCTGACCTTCATGCAGGTGTAGCCATTGCTGACGTCTGGGGTGACACCTGATGCTGCCATGTAGGTGCTGCCAATGGTCTTGATTTTTGTGATGCAGCGGAACTGAGGCTCATCCAATAACTAGCATGGATACAGGTGAAAGCTTACATTTACAGCTACTGATGGTGTAATCACAGCATTTTTAAATTCCTGCCACTTCAAAAACAACTACTTCACCATAGGTCTAAAGGAAATCATAACAGTCAGCAGAACACTAACAGACAGGACAATGAATTTAAGTTAAAGTAAAGATGGTAACATATTAAAAGGGACATACAGAGCTTTTTCTGATTTTATTCCACTTGTATGCTCTTGTGCTGTAAGATATCTGCTATATGTAATCAAGTTTCCAAAATGTGAAGTGTACATAAGAAAACATGTTCCCTGCAAGTCAAAAGGTGAGGTCTGCATCCTTGGGCAAATTGTATATTTTTTTTATTTAAAATTTCTCTTGTATGGAAAACAAGTTTTTTTTTACTTTGTTGACATGTGCAAATGATGTTTTTTTATATGCTGAAAGACACTGAGCAAAATAAGCATTTCATGCGACAGAAATGCCACAGTATTTCTACCTTGAAGAGACAATAGTGGCTTGACAGTTGGGGCTCTGGCTTACTGATCAGAAGGTAAGCCCCAGTGCCACCAAGCTACAAATGGTTTGGCATGACTGACCCTGTAAACTGACCCCAACAAGCTGGGCTATGCTTAAAAATCCAAAAGGGTGCCATTTCTTCTTCTTGAAACTGCAATGTATCAACAATAGACTCAAAAACACTGATTCAGACGTCCAGGGTTTTATAACTAAGGAACCAATTCTGTCAACTTGTGGGATGGGGTTTTCCATATAATTATTCTAATCATTTTCCTGGTGCAAATATGCATGGCTGAATTACTCCACAATTACAACTTGGCATTGTGTTCTAAATGCCTTCTTTGTAATGTTAACTCCACGTCCTTATTAAGGGGTTTGGACTGAAAAATGTAAGAATGTATTTAAGAAGCTGACATTTAAAAAAAAAAGACAAAAAACAAACAAAAAAAAAACACGAAAAGAAGTGAAATCTGACTACTGCTGTTTTTGTAGCCTCCACCTCAGCAGAATATGCTCATTAGGAGGAGGGCCTTAAATAAAGTGGAGCTTAAATCTCATTTTTTCAGACAGGCTGAGTTGGGGGCTGTACAAAACATCAGTACAAAATAAATTAAAACAAAAAAAAAATGAAAGGTCTTTCAACTGTAATCATGCAAAGATATTCCAAGAGAGCAAAATAAAAATATAGACTTGGAAATCTTCACAATATGTTGCCTTTCCTTTTGAGTGTCTTCTATATTTAGGCACTCGTTACATGTGGCATCTTTGGTCCTTTTAAACTCTTATGCTGTGTATTCCCAGTGTTCTGGCTGCTACTAAAACACAGAACCAAAATGAGAAAAAAAGCTTACACTGTCAAAATCTGAGATGATCTCGTTGAGAAACCGTAAGCATTCTATGCCACCATTATTGATGCTCTCTTCTGTGTAAAAGTCAGAGAAGTTGGGGATTGAAGCAAACATAACTCCAATCTCATCGTAGGACTGGCTGTACAACTCCTAGAACAGAACAAATCATTAAAGGGGATACCAAGACAAATGTTAATGCTCATAAAATACTCCCTGAATGATCCGAAAAATAAAATATAATTTTACAGGATATAAAAATAATACTGCAGATACACACGTTGTGTTTTCTAATTTTCTGACTTTTGACTTTCCTGACTGTATTAACAGTGTAACTGAAGTGTTCAGACTGACGAGCAAGATTTGATGCCATTACATTTATGAGATAAGTGATATTTTTTTTATACATGGTGAGAGACAAGGACTGATGTGATGTCTGTGGATGTGAACTTCTTACTTCGTCCCTTTTCTTGGAACCCAGGAAGTGTCGGGCCACATGTTCAGGGAGCATGTTGGTCACCAGTGCTTCATTCCAGCGCCTCATCTCATACACTTTTTCCTTCTGCTCGTGGACCTCGATCTTCCACAGGAAAAGAGTGCGTGCAAGTTTCTCTACCTTCAAAGCAGTGACAGGGACTGATGTTAGCATTTGATCGATTTATGGATTCGAAAGCAGAAATGCAACATATAAACAAACTACAGGTGTAGTCGGTGAGGCGGCGGGTTTACAGCAACATGGCGGCGCACCGAACCTGCCAGCATAACACAACAAACATTTCTGAATCGGACTACAACCAACACATTTCTAAACATCTGTACACTGGAGTAGCTTGAGGACTATATTGACGAGTGTTTTGGCCGGCTCTGCGCCATGGAAGCCCCCAGTGCCAAGCGCTACAGGAACTCCTCCACAGACACAGATGATATTCCCTCTGACAGCAACCAGGTTGGTCCCCTCTTCGCAAACATAAACACCACACTCTTCTCACTGGATGCACGTATAAACCTCATTGAGCTGCTACATAAAGATTTCCAGGGTCTGAGAGAAAACCTGGAATTCAGTCAGGAACAAATCACGACTCTCATAAAATCCAATAAAGCTCTCGAAACCTCTGTCAAAACCACCGAAACTCAGCTCTCACAAATCACCAAAGAAAACAAAGAAATGAAAGAAACAATAATGTATCTCCAAGCCCACAGCATGAGTGAAAACCTAGTGTTTTCAGGCATACCAGAAAACACACAGGAAAATCCTTTTGGACTTCATGCAAACACACCTCAAACTGCCGCCCGAAAAAACCAACTGGATCACTTTCCATCACATTCACCGGATTGGCAATATCAAGTCAGACAGCACCAGACCGAGACCCATCGTGGCTAAATTTGAACATTTGAAGGACAAAGAATTTTTTAAAACTCTGGGCAAACAACTGAAAGGCACTCGCTGCGGTCTAAATGACCAATTCCCAAGGGAGATACAGGACAGACGAAAACTGTTATACCCAATCCGGAAATGTCTCATTCAAGAAGGAAAATGTGCCATCATATCTGTGGACAAACTTTATGTAGATGGGAAACTGTATCATGACCGAAACGTTACCACCTGGATTAACAACGACCACCTCCGCTAAACATGAACTCACATCAACAAAAGAGCGCTCTCTCATCTCACCCCCTCCCCCGCGCGCACCTTTTTTTCTATGCCTGTCAGCAGTGGCAGCTGGTGAAAAATATTCTTAGGTGGGGCTGTGCCATATCACGTCAGTTTCAGTAACCATCCCGATACAGCAGAAATGGCAGGATATCAGTGCTCTGTGAAATAATAATTATTTAATGCCAATATTAATAACTTGAGGCATTTTTGCACAAAACATGAACAACATAACCACAATTTTGGCAATAAATTATATATACAGCTGAGCACATGAAACAGTGCATTCGTGTTGAATTGACGACTCAAGTATTATGTTCAGTGTTAAGTATATTAAGAAATTAATACTAGAATAGAAGAATACTGTACAGTGATTTATGATGAAGCTAAATGTGACTAACTGATCAGAACTGCAACAATTAAGAAATTTTTCCAATTAGCAGACAAAGAAAAATACAATCCACAACAATTTTGATGATTTCAACATTTCAGTGAATAAGCCAGAAAATGATGAGCAGATTACATATACAATAAGCAAACACATACTATTTAGACAAAATATCAAAAAATTACTAAGTGCAATACATTGCTGGATGATGTGTTGTGCTAAAGTCAACTATATACAAAAAAAAATCTGGTCAAGGGAATAAATGTGTGTGTATACAGACAGACAGTACTCTTCTGTTGAAGATTACTTTGTATGAATATGAAACAGGCCTGGACAAAAATGATGGTACCCTTAACTTAATATTTTGTTGCACAACCTTTTAAACCAGTCACTGCAGTCAGGTGATTTCTGTAACTCTCAGTGAGACTTCTGTTTTCTGTTTTCTTCGCTGTTTTATTTCGAGTTTTTCCACCAATGTTTTCCTTTCAAATGGATTTCGGAGGAGAGATCGTACACTTTCACCATCCGTGTCGCCCGTCACTGTCAACTCCTCAGTAAGGAAAGTAGCTATTGGCTGGCCTAAAAGTCGCTAGAAGTCGCTAAGTGACGTCATCGCCTAATTTGCATATTTGGGTATTTGCATGCAATTGTAAGACAAGCTGTAGGAGAGAGAAATAACATCGTGAAAGAGACAAAAAGTAATTTAAAAAACGCCCTAAATAGTGTAATGAACTGAGTGGCGCGGGTGGAATTGACTGCGCTCTGATTACTTGGGGCAGGGATTCTGTGACCAGCTGGGCTGATTGAAATTGGACCCGTCTAAAGTTCAGGCTGTGAGGGAGTGGCCGGTACCTCAGAATCAGACAGAGGTCAGGAGTTTTGTGGGCCTGGCATCCTATTACAGGCGGTTCATAAGGGGGTTTGCAGAAATAGCTCGCCCCCTTCATCAGTTGACTGAGAAAGGTAGGCGTTTTAAGTGGTCAGATGCTTGCCAGGCAGCTTTCGAGAAGTTAAAAAAGGACTTGATTTCGGCTCCAATACTTGCGTATCCTGATCCAGCAAAGCCCTTTATTCTGGACACTGATGCCAGTGATGTAGGAATTGGGGCTGTTCTATCCCAAGGAAGTGATGGGGTCGAACAGGTGGTGGCATATGCCAGTCGAGCTTTGACTAGGCAGGAACGGAAATACGCGACAACAAAAAAAGAGCTTTTGAGTATGGTAACATTTACAAAGTATTTCAAGCATTACCTGTTGGGTAAGGAATTTATGCTACGCACTGATCACAATTCCCTAAGGTGGTTAAGTAATTTCCAGGGCTTGGAGGGGCAGCTGGCCAGGTGGATGGAACAGCTTGCCAATTTCCAATACAAAATCATTCATAGGCCTGGTAAAATACATGCCAATGCGGACGCCCTGTCCCGACTGCCTGCTTTTGGTGCTGACACCAAGTCGGGGTGTCCCATCGGGGGGCAGCCACTTTTAAAATCAAAGGTATGTGCAGTTCAGGAGAAGGGGCCTGGGATACAGCCAGAGGAGGGTGGCTATGATGAGATGGTTAGTGCACAGGTTACAGATGTGGTACTGAGGCAGCTCATTCTTGTTAAAAAGCTGGGCCAGGATCTCCCCCAAGATCCAATTTTGCAAAAGTACAGTCATGTGTGGTCACAACTGCAGATTCAGGATTCTCGCCTGGTTCGAGTTCCTCCAGCAAATTCAGATGCATCAAATGTTCAGATTGTCCGTCCTCAGGCTTTGGTCCCTAGAGTTCTGATGCAGTTGCATAACACTCCTACTGCTGGACATTTAGGGGTTCAAAAGCTGCAGGGTAAGGTTAAGGATCGTTTTTTTTGGTTGGGATGGTTTGATGATGTGAAGAAATGGTGTCGACAGTGCGTAGATTGTGCCTCCCGGAAAAGCCAAGGTCCAGCTCCATGTGCCCCTCTTCAGTCAGTGCATGTTTCACGGCATTATGAGAGAGTGGCCTTGGACATCCTTGGTCCTTTGCCGGAGACGGCAAGTAAGAATAAGTACATTCTGGTCATAGGAGACTATTTCTCCAAATGGACAGAAGCATTCCCGCTCCCTAATCAGGAAGCTCAGACAATTGCCAAGGTGTTGGTGGAGGAATGGGTTTGCAGATTTGGAACACCACGCAGTATTCATTCTGATCAGGGACGATCTTTTGAGTCTGCTCTGTTTAAGGATTTGTGCCAACTTTTGGATATTCATAAAACAAGGACGTCCCCATATCAACCCCAATCAGATGGTCTTATTGAACATTTTAACCGTACACTGTTGTCCATGCTTTCATTGTTTGTTCAGGATAACCAGCTGAATTGGGACTCCTTGCTGCCATATGTGATGATGGCCTATCGCAGCAGTGTACATGCGAGTACTGGTTTTACCCCCTACAAGGTTTTGTTTGGACGGGAAATGGTTCTCCCAGTGGACGTGATGTTGGATGTGAACAGGGGACAGGTGTTTTCTTCAGTTAACACATATGTCTGTCAGTTGGGGGAGACATTGTCCACCGTAGTGGAAGCGGTGAGGGGGCATCAAGCTAAAGCTTCGAGGAGGCAGAAGTCCCATTTTGATTACAGAGTCAATTTCCAGTATTATAATGAAGGAGAGTTGGTTTGGCTCCTTAATAAAAATAGGAGAAAGGGGATCTGCCCTGAGCTCCAGCGGTGCTTTAAAGGCCCCTTTAAGATATTGGAGAGGATTACTGAGGTGTTGTACCGAGTAGGTCCAGTAGGAGGGGGGAAGGACTGGGTGATACATTTTAACCAACTGAAACCCTATTTGTCTCCTTGTCCAGAGCCTCCCGTCCCAGACCAGTGTGCTGTGGGCCCCCAGAGGGGACAGAGGGAGGACGGAATCCCAGGGGACAGCCAGCGTCAGTCTGCTCCAGTGGTAGATTCCATCATGTCCTCACCGCAGGCAGCATGTGTTGATGGAGCAGAGGGACAGCGCTCACCTACGGAAATTAGGAGGAAAGAGTCGTCTGGACAGCAGGGCGGTCATTTGGGAAAGAGTTCTACACCAACGAACTCTGGTGCATGTTCCAGTTTGGGCCACTCTCTGAAGAGTGAGGGGGACAGCCGGCAGGATTCTGCTGCAAGACGACGGCCAGTACGGGACAGGAAAGCACCGGCATGGACAGCAGACTATGATTGTTGAGCCTGACTCGAGGACGAGTCCTCTTTGCTAGGGGCGGGAGGAGTGTAATGAACTGAGTGGCGCAGGTGGAATTGACTGCGCTCTGATTACTTGGGGCAGGGATTCTGTGACCAGCTGGGCTGATTGAAATTGGTCCCGGCTGAGGAAGATGGGAGGCCGCTAAAGAGGAGGCGCTGAGTGGCGCAGAGGAGGACAGGAGGTGCAGGCAAGGACTGGAAGGGCTGGTAAAGCCGGAGGCTGTGGTCTTCTCAAGTTTGGTGCTGTTCGCTACCTTTAGGGTGGCCGGCAGCGAAGATAGTTAAACAGGGGAGCTGTTCCTGTGAAAGGAGGGGAGGCTGGGTGTCTCCTTTAGATAGAGAGCGGGGTGGGAGGTTAGACGTCGCCTCCTCCAGTCCAGCAGTGAATCGCAGGGAAAAACACAGAATCTCCCGGAGCTGAGCTGAGTGGAGCGGAGCTCTGCAAACCTGACTGTACTCCAGCCGGTGACCGCCGTCTGCTGTCGCGCCGCCACCTGTCCAGATGCCCCATTTAGACCCCATGGGGGGGTCTCGTCGGCCAGGGAAGGCTAAGTTTTAAAATGCATCACTACACTGTCATTCACTGTGTTTTTTTGTGTGTATTTCTAGTAGCTATTTTTAGTTGTATTGCTGTTGCCATTCAGTCAAGCTCCATCAGGGTTATCCAGAGTTTAGGGTGGTCCTCTGGCTCCCTCTAGTGTGGGGTGGGTTTGACTGCAGTTTTAGTGGTTCTTAGTGTGCAGTGCAGTGGTGCGGTTTCTATGTGTGCAGTGTGTTTTTTTTATATAAAGGTTTTTGTGTGCTCACGGGGCAGGGAGTGAGGCCGCCTGGGCCAGGGGTGATCCTAAGGGGAGTCTCTTGAACTGTTAGTGCCAGCCATCAACTTATGTATTTATAATAAAGATTGTGTATTTGTACTTCCCGCTCCTTGTTGTCCTTCTGATGCTCTGACAACCGGACCAGACCGGGTAAAAAAAGGTGGTGGCAGCAAAACTCACGCTACCCTGAAATACAGACTGTTATTAACAAATTTTTGTTACAATATGTTTGGAACTACAAATGAGCTTTCTCTTCTTGATTCTTGTTTTTTTTTTTTATTTTGGCACTGAAACAGGCCATCACTTCTCAAAATAATTTGAATACTAATGCTTTGTCTAGACCACGTGTAAAACTCAAGGCCCACGGACCGAGTGTGGCCGCAGGAAATGTGTTTTTCTTAATCTGGTAATTTAATGACATTTATGTTATTATAGCAGGGCTCCAGACTGCAAACAACATGGCTGCATACACGACCTTTTTAAGAGTGTGTAAGTTGAAATTTAACGTGCCAATGAATGAAGATCATCAGCTGATCTGGTTCCTTCCGTCACCACAGATCGCTGCTGCACACATTTCTGTGGTTGGAAATAGTTCAGTTTCTTCCACACTGACTCGGTCTCTACATGCCTGATGTGAAAAACTGTCAATTTCACTATTACCGCGATCCATTGATGAAATGATCTACAGCTGATTATGTTAAATAACAGAGAGGAGAGAGGAGGAGAGGTCCGACACACCTGGTGATAAAGTGTTCAGGTGCAGCAGAGAGATCTCCACTGAGTCAGTTAAGAAGAAACGTTAGCCCAAACATTCGCTACGCTGCAGTACCGCAGCCAGCATGTGAGGCGTTTAGGGACCATCGGTAAAATGTGGTATTTACCGATAGGGACATGTTCAGCGTCTCCTTTAATCTGACTGCTGGGACTGCTGCGGGAAGTTACCGTCAGACTGACCGCCTGTGAATGCTTTTGGACGGAGGAGGGGCTCACAGCGGTGCCCGATGGTCGTTGAGGATCGTGACTGCAGCACGATACGTGCTTTCATGTCAGAGTCGCCAAACACTAAAAAAAGTCTCCAACAACACCAAAAAAAATTGCTAGATTTGTCGCTAGTCGCTTTTGACAAAAAAGTCGCCAAGAGGACCTGGAAAGTCGCCAGATTTAGCGACAAAGTTGCCAAGTTGGCAACAGTGAGTATCACCGCACTCACACATGCGCACTTGGCTTGGGGCGATATCGATATCGCCCCTCTGAGCGTCAGATTCGACGACGCTGATTGGATAAATTTCTGTGTCGAATCTCTTGTCGGTAATTGGCTGCTCTGCCGCACTGAAGGGGCGATTTCTCTAGCGCCCAAGCAGCTCAGCAGAGATGAGCAGAAAACTGTTGTCCTCGAAAATTCTAATTAACATTTTGTACATGACATGTAATTGCGAATTTAAACACACATGGTGCTAAAAATAACTGATTATTGTTTATTTTGAAAAATATTTATTTGAAAAATGAAAAACACGGGGTGGGGGTGGGGGTGGGGTGGCGGCGCCCGAGCGCCCTCTATTGGCCAGCCGCCACTGCCTGTCAGTCTGTTTGTGTATTTGTCTATTGTCTGTCCCCATGTTTGTCAGTCTGTGTGTCCCCATCTCTGTCATTCTATATGTCTCACTGGCTGTTTGTCTTTCTGTTCTCTGTCTGTCTGTCTGAATATGTATATCCAATTTATTTTTGTCTACTTTGGTGTCACTCAGGATAATAATGATGAAATACAACTTAAATCAGGATCAGCATCACTCAAGTGTTGATCATCTTTTTCATTTAATTAGCAAAAATAAATAAATAAAATTAAGTTTATTAGCTGGAATATTCAGGGCATAGGCTCACAGGCAAAAAGGACCAAGGTCCTTAACCACTTAATCAAACTGCAAGCAGATATTTGTCTATTACAACTAAGAGACCCATCTCTGCCCATCTGAACAGCACTAACTAAAATCCTCACAATTCAACCAAGTTTACTCAGCCACATACAACTCTAGAAGAAGAGGGGTCTCAATTTTAATTAACAAATCTATTCCACTTATTGTAAATTCAACAGTTATAACCCCAGAGGGATGCTATGTTGAAATGAAAACTGTGGATATCCTTGCCTTCCTCTTCAGTCAAATTTACATAATTGCAAATGTTTATGGTCCAAACAATGATGATCCCCCTTTTTTCACACATTCTTCTCCTCATTCAGTAACATGCCAGAGGTACCTTTAATTATCGGAGGAGATTTTAATACAGTTAAAGACCACACACTGGACAGATTGTATACCCCAAGTACCTTCAAACCATGGACCTCATCTGACATAATAAAACAACACATGAATGAGTTTGGTCTTGGAGACGTTTGGCGACTACACAACCTAACATCCAGGGAATATTCCTATCACTCACACATTCATAATATCCTTCTCACGCATCGATCTCTTTCTTGTTAGCAACTCCATTATATCCACAATCTCTGATACAAATATCCATCCCATTGTAATAAGTGACAATGTTCAGTATCTTTTTCCCTGAACACCAATCCTTCCATCAAACCTTTCTGCTCAAGATGGCGCTTTAACACCTCTCTCCTTAAAGATCCAGATTTCGACACTTACTTTGAAAGAGAGTGGGCATCCCTGATTGATATAAACAATTCTCCAGACACCTCAACAATAACTCTGTGGGAAATGGTAAAAGCAGTCATAAGAGGAAAAATAATATCATACTCATCATACAAGAAGAAAAAAGACACGGAGATTGACAATGAACAAGAGAGAAAACTCAAAGAGCTGAACGACTCGCATGCAAATAACCCATCAGAAGTTATTCACAATGAATTAAGACAAGTTAAATTCAAACTAGACAACATACTTACCAAAAAACTCAATTCATAATAGAAAGATTAAGACATGATAAATTTGAATATATCAATAAAAATGGAAAATACCTGGCAAACCAACTAAAATGTAACAAAGAAAAATCCATAATATCCAGTGAGGGATTTAGCAGGGAGGCCAATGTTGTCACCACAAGACATCAATGACACTTTTCAATCATTTTACAGTAAAATATACACCTGTGATCATGAACCAGATGTATCAGAAATTGACTCATTTTTAGACACTCTCAACCTTCCCAAAATAACAATTGATCAAGCAACTATCCTGGACAAACCATTTACACAAGATTAATACTTTAAGGCACTCAACCAAATGCCAAACAATGAAGCACCTGGTCCAGACAGCCTTCCTGCTGAATTCTTCTAACATTTCTGGAACACTATTTCACCATTATTAATAAAAATGTGCCAGATATCAACATACCTCCAAAATTACCCAACATATGAATACCGCTCTCCTTTCATTGCTGCCAAAGCCAGGGCAAAGACCCGACTCAATGCTCCAGTTACCGGCCTCTATCACTAATCAGTACAGTCCTTAAAATAATAAGCAAAGCCCTGACCATCCGCATCAAAAAAGTAATCCCTCATATAATACATCCTGATCGAAACAATTTCATTAAAGGACGACATTCCTCAGATAACATGCGTAGACTTTTTAACCTGTTCACCATTTCTGGATCCAGCAACCTCAAAACCATTATCACCTCCCTTGATGCTGAAAAAGTATGGGATAAATTTTGTGCCAGCAGGAAGTGAATTTGAATTCTTTATATCTGAATGTGAATCATTCAATTTGAACCTGAATTGATTGGTTTGAATAATTGCTTTTAAAATCTGAATCTGAATGGTCTAATTTGAAATTGAATCTATTGGTTTGAATGTGTATCAATGTAATATTGAAACCGTATTTCATTCAGTTGAAAAATTCAGCTCCCTAATTCAGTCTTACTTTTCAGTTTCACTTCTCTCCATTTCAATTTCAAATTTCGAATTCAGTTTTTTGTGCCACACATCCGGGGCCTGGCGTCGGGCAGAACTAGTTGAACGCAGATGGCAAGAAGTCGGTTTTACGACAGCAATGCGCTTTACGTCGTCTTTGCCGAATGAATGAACAAAGAATGTAGTCTGTGGACTTTAGCAGCATCAGCTAACGATAGCTCAGTGTTTCATCCGATACAAATAATTATTGGAAATACTACATGCCCAGTGGTGTACTGACCAGCTGGCATACCGGGACATATCCGGGGGGGCCGGCACGATCACTCCCGTCCCCAGCGGCTGGTCTCCGGTGCCAAAACGCTACAATCCAGCAAAGTCCTCCTCCTCGCCATCCACGCAGCATCTCATCAGTTTGATCTGATCAGTTTCTGATGCTGCGTGTTGTTATGGGGAGAGGCTGCTGTTTGCTGTGTGTGTTTCAGTGAATAAACCCGAGTTAAACTTGAAGTTGTGCTGTGGATGTGTTTCAGTGAATCCAGTGTATTGTGCCAATCGGTGGCACAACAGGTTAAGCACATGACTTATATTTTTATTCCTCTGGATCACACCGGTTCGAATCCCCTATTTCCCCTATTTCCCTTATATCCCCTATATTCCCCTTTATTATTTATCTATTCTAAATGTCCCTTGAATTATCATTTTATACAAGGAGGAGGCGGAGAATTCGCGTCAGCTGTGTTTGGCCATCAAGTGGTATTACAGACTAGATGTGCTACAATGATAACTCAGTTCATACTGACAACACACACAGATAACTTTGGTCTTGTCAATCGTCATGCGCGCACCCCAGGCCGCCGTCACCTGGCGGAGCATCTGGATCAGCGGCACACGGTTCGGGACGCGGAAAAGGAGCCGATAGAAAGGCGAGTGAGAATATTGCTACTGTACCACCACCAGCAGGAGATCCTGTCGGACTCCGACGGTGAACACCTCGCCCTCGACTTCGCCAACCATGCCCCCGCCTCACCCCCGCCCGCCCGCCCGCGTTAATCTTGTGATAAAAAAATTGACGCCGTTAAAATTGATTTGCGTTAACGCGTTAATAACGCGATATTTTTGACAGCACTAATTATTATAGTTGTTTTTGGTTTTTTTTGTTTCTTTTTGTTTTTTGTTTGTTTTTCTGTGGTTGTTCTTATTGTTTTCCATTGTTTTTCAAAAAAATCCTGCTATTTCTTGTGTAGATTGTTCGTATAGCACTGTACAAACAATCGTATGTTTTGTATGTCTTGATAAAAGTTCGCAAATTTAAAAAAAATCATGGAAATTAAAAACTAAACTGCTAGTTCACCTAAAAAACACTACAGGTAAAAGTTACTTACTTGACTTGAACTGATAATGCTTTGATTTGATCTAATAGGGTTTAGATATAGTACTGATCAAAATAAAAGTAAAATAAACAAAAATTTAGCTCACTGTTCATTCAGTTGGATGAAAAAGTTTTTGGTACCCCTAAGCAAATGACAAATTTTGTCATTTTAAAGATTCCTTCAAGTGAAAAACAAGGTTTTTTTTTTTACCTTATTAACATGTGTAACTAATTTTTTAGATGCTGGAAGACATCATCATAGCCTCAGACAGTGGATTAGTTTCTATACTTGTTCTTTTGGATCTTAGTGCTGCTTTTGATACAGTTGATCACAGCATCTTATTACAGAGAATGGAACATCTTATTGGGATTAAAGAAACCGCTCTAAAGTGGTTTAAATCATATTTATCAGACAGATTCCAGTTTGTTCATGTTAATGGCGATTCTTCCACCCGCACTAGAGTTAGTTATGGAGTTCCACAGGGTTCCGTATTAGGACCAATATTATTTACTCTGTACATGCTTCCCCTAGGAAACATTATTAGGAAGCACTGCATAAATTTCCATTGTTATGCAGATGATACCCAGTTATATTTCTCTATGAAACCCAATGAAACCAATCAGTTGGTCAAACTCCAAGCATGTCTGAAGGACATAAAGGACTGGATGACCTGTAATTTTTTTTCATTTAAATTCTGAATTCTTTCTAAAAAAACTGAAGTATTTGGCCCTAAACACCCCAGAAACACACTATCTAACCAGATAATTACCCTAGATGGTATTGCCTTAGCCTCCAGTTCTACCGTAAAAAACCTTGGAGTTATTTTTGATCAGGATATGTCCTTCAACTTACATATAAAACAAGTCTGCAGGACAGCATTCTTTCATTTATGTAATATTGTCAAAATCAGAAATATCTTGTCCCAGAGTGATGCTGAGAAACTAGTCCATGCATTTGTAACCTCCAGGCTGGACTATTGCAATTCTTTATTGTCAGGATGTCCCAGTAACTCTCTTAGAAACCTCCAGCTGATCCAAAATGCTGCAGCCAGAGTTCTGACAGGAACCAGTAAAAGAGATCATATTTCTCCTGTATTAGCCTCTCTTCATTGGCTCCCTGTAAAATCCAGGATAGAATTTAAAATCCTGCTCTTAACGTATAAAATTGTTAATGACCAAGCTCCATCAGACCTTGTTGTACCTTATCATCCTAACAGAGCCCTTCGCTCTGAGACTGCAGGTTTACTTGTGGTTCCCAGAGTTTCCAGAAGTAGAATGGGAGGCAGAGCCTTCAGTCATCAGGCTCCTCTCTTGTGGAATCAGCTCCCAGTTTGGGTTCGGGGGGCAGACACCCTCTCTTCTTTTAAGATTAAGCTTAAAACTTTCCTATTTGACAAGTCTTATAGTTAGGGCTGCTCAGGATCACCTGAGCTGTCCCTTAGTTAAGCTGCCATAGGTTTAGACTGCTGAGGGACTCACATGATGCACTGGGCTCCTCTCCTCTCCTCTCCTCTCCTCTCCTCTCCTCTCCTCTCTGTACTGTCATATATCACCATTACATATGACTAACCTATGTTTCCCCCCCGAGGTTCTGTGTCCTGCTTGTTCTCTCCGTGGATGTCTCTGGATCTGGAGCTCAACGTCCCTGATCTGGAGCTGAATGTCCCTGATCTGGAGCTCAACGTCCCTGGTCTGGAGCTCAACGTCCCTGATCTGCAGCCGCTGGCCTCACCATCTCCAATCCCCACCCCAACCTCTCCTGCTATCCCTCCCTCCCTCCTCTTCCCCACTCCCAACCCAACCAGTCGAGGCAGATGGCCGCCCTCCATGAGCCTGGTTCTGTCGGAGGTTTTTTTTCCCCCTTCCCTACCATGGGGGATTTTTGGTTCCTTCCCACCGTCGCTGACTGCTTGCTCATAGGGAATCCAAAAGCAACCTTGGATTGTTGGGTTTTCTGTTTCCTGTTTTTTTCTTACAATGTTTCGCGCTTTGTGACGACTTGTGTTGTAAATATGCGCTATATAAATAAAACTGAATTGAATTGAATTGAATCATGAGCAAAATAAGCAGTCAATGCCACAGTGGAGGAGTTCTACCTTCAAGCCCCACTGTCACCAAGCTGCCACTAGTCTACTCAAGGGGTGCCTTATGACTTCCTTACAATCTGGGATATGCTAAAAAGAATTTTTTTTAAAAATCAAGTAACTGTAATATACCTGTGTATTTCAAAATATTATTAAACTATTATCATTTAAAAAATGACTTACAGAATACAGAAATGTCCAAATTCTGAAAAGTATGTCTATTTATACACTTAATACTTTGTTGGGGCACCATTAAAACAAAATACTGCAACAGTGCAGCTTGGTATGAAAGCAATCAGCCTGTGGCAGTGCTAAGGTGTAACTGAAGCCCAGGTTGCTTTAATAGCTTCCTTTGGCTCGTCTATATTTTTGGGTTGTGTGTTTCTTATTTTCCTCCTGACAATACCCCATATGGAGTTCTATGGAGTTCAGGTCAAGTGAGTTGGTTGGCCAATCTAACACAGTAATATCATGGTCTACTACCAAATGGCAAACCATTTGGTAGTAGTTTTAGCACTGTGGACAGGTGCTAAGTCCTGCTGGTAAAGGAAATCGGCATGTCCATAAAGCTTGTCAGCAGATGTAAGCGCAAAGTGCTCTAAAATCTCCTGGTAGATGGCAGCATTGACTTTGAACTTGGTAAAACACTGTGGGCCAACACCAGCAAATGAAGAAACTTTACATGGAACTTCAAACACATTGGATTTTGTGTCTTTCCACTCTTTCTCCAGACTTTAAGTCCTTGATTTCCAAATGAAATGAATAATTTCCCCTCCTAAATGTTTTTTTTTCCTGAAAATGTCTGATTGGTGGCTCTTGATGCACTAACACCAGCCTCAATCCACTACTTGTTAAGCTCTCCCACATTTTTGAATCGACTTTTCTTGACAATCCTCTAGGCTGCCGTCATCCTTGTTGCTTGTGCATATTTTCTGATCAAACTTTTCCAGTCAACTTTTCATTATTACTGTATGCTTTGATACAGGACTCTGCCAACCGCTAGCCTTTTCAGCAATGACCTTCTGTGGCTTACCCTCCTGGTGGAGGATGCCGATAATCAACTTCTGGACAACTTTCAAGTAAGCAGTCTTCCCCATAATTGTGGCTGTGTGTACTGAACTAGACCAGGAGATACACAGTTTTTATACTGTTTGAACAGTAATTTACTCAAACTCAAATAAAATACGGTGTTATTTTGAAGCCTTTTTATTTTTTGAGCTATAAGGGTTAGGTGAAACATTTCACTTTTTGTGTAATAACTAATAAAATATTTTTCATGATAATCTAATTCTCTTCAGCATCTATTTCCGAGTGCAAACAAGTATGGCTGATTTACTCCTATATTATAACATGACATTGTGCAGTGTACTTATACGGTGTTTGATCAGAGTAGTAGGTTAACTAGAAAGTGCAAACTACCTTGAGCAAGGAGGAGTAAATGGAAACAGAGGCAGGGACTATGTAGAGCTGCACATTCTAGAGTAAGTAATGGTGTTTCTGCTTATATCCATTTATCAAAAAAAGAGAGAGAGCAAACAAATTCTGAACTATGCATGTCGAACACCAGATTTTTTTTTTACATTACAACAGACTCATTCTGATGAAAAGATGTTTATTTTTAAAAAAATCTACTTTTAATCAACAGCACATAGAGTCTCTTATTTATCTTGTGATGCTAGGTGGAAACTGCTGCTTCCAGGACAGCAGTGTTATCCTTCTCGTAATTGCATATCTGAAGGCTATGACTTTTTGAGTTTTGCCTTTAAAGGGACAGAGTTCTGGCATACCTTCATATAGCACAGAAAGGGGTAGGAGAGATTGTTTTTAGTTAAATTGTAAGGGTAATGATCCAGAACGTAGAGAGTTTGGGGCAAGACCAAAATATATTCATAGGATCTGTAGGTTGGCCTTACATTAAGAGTAAGAGGGGTTTGCATTAGGACATTTGCCTGTCTTGTGTTGGTTAGGTGAGTTCTTAAGACAATCTTCAACAGTAACAAGCCATGACAAGCACATGGAGAGGGTGTATATATATATATATATATATATATATATATATATATATATATATATTAGTTTAAAAGAGGCTTCCTAACAGACTTAATTTCTTGCCCAGATCAGTTCCATCTTGTCCTAACTTCTTTAGGTGAAGGTGGAGAAATATTAGATATAGTATCACATAGTAAATAAAAATTATCCCTCTGGTGTCAGTATATAGCAAAAGTATATAGTCTACTTGGTTCTCTTTTAGTAGATCTGGAAATGAAGCAAAGCTCTTCTGGGCAAAATGTCTCATCTGGTATCTGACTAAGTCAGATTTTAGTAAATCATATGGCAATTGTGAGAAGGTGGCAAATTTACCCTCAGCAAAAATACAACAAACAACAAGCAACAGAGCCTGGAGGAAAGTTGTAATTTCCCCCAATTAGGCAGTATATTAAAATCATATTTGAATCAAAATGCTTTTAAAATTGCCGTCAGTTCTTGCTTGACTAATAAAAAAGGGTATTGAGCACTATTCATTTTTAAAGGGGGATGACTGCACATGAATTTACACCAATGACTCACCTTGGCTGGCTACAGCCATTAGTCCAGTGCAGAATTTTCTGTATATTGCACACACAGTAATATTAATTAAAATTTGGGAGAGCAAGTCTAGCCAGGTTGTTAAACCTTTAAAGAGAACTCTTAAATTTTGTATAATTTTCCTTCTTTGATTAAGGGGGTTATGGTTTTATGCAGTAATTAGAAGAATGATTTCTTAATCAATATAGGAAAACTTTGGAAAAACAAATAAAATTACGTAATACAGTCATTTTAAAAACGTTCACTTTGCCTACCACAGATAATGTGAGAGCTGCCCATTTGACCATATCTTGTGTAGCGGACATAGACTTCCCCCTCTCTCTCTGGAATGCTACGTGAGAGGTAAAAACAACAGCTGAGTAGACTTTGCATCTACTTTGACCATTAAACTGCCACATTGAACACTACCCACGTCTGTGAGGCTAACCATCTTCATGAAGGATCACCATTTGACACTCAACTTCAAAGGGACTGGCGGCAAATCACTCTGATTTGAGAATGTTTTTCCTGCATCTCCCCCATGGACTCATTTAAAACTCTTCCACTCCTAACTGATAAGGAGAGGCCATAAATCGCGACCACATACCAGAGGAACAGTTGGAATTGTGTCTTACCTTCATCCATTCATACAGGAACGGACTAAATAACTATTGTTCTGTTTATTTGTTTCATGTGTTTGTACCTGCATCAGCCTCAACATGATGTCCTATATCAACTGTCCAAAAATCGCATTTCTAAGTAATATGAGAACGAAGATAAGGATTTGCAAAATTATTCACAGTTCTAAGATGGACCCACAGTGCCATCTAGCGACGTCAGATGCACGGGAGTGCCGACATTAAAACAACCAATTGTAGTGATATGTTGTCATGAATTAAAAGTGATAGTGGGGGAAATCTGACATATTTTGCTACTACATTTCATCCAATGTGTTATATTCACCAGTGATAAGATGGACGTGATATATATATACAATTGCATATTAACATATAATGGTTTTTATGTTCATTCCCTTTCTGGTATAATCGATCGTCTTAGGACGTATATCTATGTTACCAATCTTTTGTTTCATATCGATGGGTCATGGTGAGAGATGGATAGATCGTTTTTGCGCACATAACATACTTTTTGTATCTCAATCTGAGATGGCAATTTGCTCTTCTTTTAGACAAAGAAACAGAGTCAGATTACCAGTCTTAGCGGGAAACGGCTATCCACGCCCAAAATAAACACCCACCAGAAGCCAGAGGATAAAAAGTGGAAACCGCTTTGTCCTGGGCTCTCTCGCCACTTTTTTTTAGGCTCTCTTGCTATTTTCTTTTCTTAGGCTCTTTCTTTACAAATTTTACTTGCTATCTTCAATACCATTTTTCCTTATATTCCACGCTTTTACCGCTTTTCGTTTTCGTCTAGTTGTTAAGTCAAATTTTTGCGCGTCTTATTGTTGTGGCTCTTTGTTAATCTTTTAGACCTTTTTATTTAGATTGTGCTCACCCTCATCTAAGTCCGAGCTGCTTCACTACCGCTTCTTCCTCAAGCCGAAAACTGTTCTAACAGAACAGCTTTTAATTTTTTAGAGATTTTGCGGCTAACACCAAACGCCGTCAAGTCTAACAGAGCCACAGTTAATAATCAAGTTATTCTCCATCAACCCGGACGACAGCGCACTCCGCGCCCGGCTGCCTACCACCACCGACCACCATCTGCTGGCAGAATCTACTACACGGCTGTGAGGGCTCCAACGGCAGAACGTTGCCTAGCAACCGAGACGACGCTCCGGAAAGCATCCACAGAGGCTCGTCACTCAACGGTTCCATACGTTCCAGCTCACGGAGGCTCCAACCAGACCGCTCTGTTCAAAAGTAGGCAAAGCCCACCTCTCTATCTGCTCCTGATTGGGTTGATGCTGCAATAACTTGATAACAGGTTTAATTTTAGCGTATCATTCGTTAATCTAAATCAGAACTTTAGATCGTTGGCTAATTACCCGTCTTTCACCATCATCCTCGTCATTCTGTTTGATAATCTGACATCACACGTTCACCATACACACACTGACTCAACTGCTATAGCTCATGTATGTATATTAGTAGATTAGTTAATAAATATATTCATTTAGACCAATTCCTGATTCTGTGTTTTTCTTTGTGTGGGAACTGAGGTCAATTTAATCAGAATTCACGACTTTCAGCTAAGAGACTGTTCTACTTCATTCAATTAAAGTTTCTTTGAGACTTAATCTCGAATGATAATTTTCTCAGTAATCTGAGATGGTGCCCCTTTATTAACGAGTGCAAATTTTAATTGTAAAGTGTAGTTACGCTACATTTAATTGGTGCGGTCGTACGCTACACTTGCTTTCATTTTTCTGAACAGAATTCCAAACTTTTCATAAATACAGACGTGATATTAGACTGTTAAAGGTATTAAAAAGGTGTTTTGTTTGTTTAGCAGAGAATACAGCTAAAGGTGGAACTATACTCTCTTGTCCCAGGCAGAATGTAACATTTTTGCAGATGTTAATTTTATAACTGCAAAGTCTTCACAATTGACCTAAGCAGTTGAGGATGTGTGGAGTTGAGGATGTGACAGAGTTTTAAGGGTCTAAAACATACAATAAACTACCCTCAGCATATGCTTATGGCACAACCCTGCACATTCAAAACCTCCAAAGTCTTTGGATTGCCTGAAAGAAAAAAAACCTAAGGAATTAATCCCAACAGCAAAGAGAAACAATGACAGTGGAAATTCATTATATGTTACTGAGAGTAATGTTTTGGGATTGTTCAGTGTTCTTCATCACTACAGTAGTGCGATTGGAGTAGAATAGCCTTATCTTGGTTTTAAAAAAAATTTCTCAAAGCCCAATTTTTATGGGTTACAAATAGAAATTCTCCACTCCTCCCAGATTAAAGCTTTGTCAGCAAGTGATAATATTACTTCAGATGTACAGCTGCGTGTCGTGTATGTTAAATATTTATTAAGCATAGTTTCCGAAGAAAACACAATTTAAAAGCCAATTTTCTAATAACTTGTAAGCTGTAACCACATGATTCTGGGGTCTTATTCATCTTGAGTGATTCAATATCTTCCAGAATATCTGCTATGGTAATTTTTCTCCCCAAAGTATAGCTTCTTTCTGCTGGCACCGAATGAAACCCTAGATCGTCAAAAAAAAACAACAAAACAAAAACAATTGATTTGTGTGAGGTCATAGTCACATTCTGATTTGTATAGGTCAATATAAAACTCTTTAAAGATATTGATATATTTTTGTTGTTGTTTGTCAGTACTTTGTTAGCTAAAATGGGGATCTTGGTAACTAGCTGAAGCCTGGCAAGATTGCCAAATAACTTACTGGCTTTGTCCCAAAATGTATATGATATATTATATATATATTTTATACATATTATATATATTTTATATATAGCTGTGACAGGCTTTCAAAAACAGATGTGTGATTGCATTGGTGAAAAGGAGATCATGTGCAACCTGAAATTCTTTTCATGCACACAAAGTTAGAGACACACAGTACTGATGATCAATTTCTGCAATTAAATAAGAAATGAACCTTTAGCTCAGAATTTCTTGTTTTATTTACTCATGAAAAATAGCTGAATATATGCTCACTGAGGAAGAATATACGAGTCTCCCACATGGTCGAGTGGCAAATTTCTGGGGATACATTACTTTCAAGAAAGACATTTCTCTCAGCAGAGATAAACGTGATGAACTGTTTAGCTACCAGAAGATGGGGAAATAACACTCCATTTTCGGTTTGGCTGGGGTAATAGGTAGTTCTTTGTCTGACTCACCAGATGTAAGATGCAAGTATAAGTCCACCATACGCCACTAATTTCAGGCAACTATACCTTAATATAAATATTTAATTATTTGATTGGCTAGTTATTAATAATCTTTATAGCCTTGAAAAAGAAGTTGGGTCTAATTTGAGGATTTGTCCAGACTGGAGTTCACACACAGTTAAAAACACCTCCTATGGTAAGATTATGAGTGTTATATTTGGGTAAAGTAGTAAAAAGTTTGTTAAAGAAGGTTGCCATCATCCAAGTGTAGGCCAAAAAAAAGAATACTAGAATACCAGGGTCAGAAGTTATGTTCAATTTTATTTTAGGAATGGATAATACAATTCCTTTTAATCTGCATTTGCGTGAGATAATGTAATATGCCAAAAATGTGTTTTCGGGAGGTGTCATGGTGGGTATTAGTAGCAGGGTGTAGAGGGAGGTTAAAGCTTCATTGGAGTCACCAGGTAGCAGCATAGGAGAGCTCATTAGAAACATCTGGTGTCCTAGCTGTTCGTCCCTCTGCTTTAACTCCCTCTACTCACACTGCTGCTGCAGCTGTTGGTTTGCGGTCCAGGTGCTGTCTCTCCTCTTGACCCAGAGCCAATAACTAGCCTGTTCAGCAGCACTGGACAGGGCTTTGAGGGTTTGCTGTTGGGCATGACCTTGAATTCTCATGTCCCTAAGTAGCCTGCTACTTGACTTGTTGACAAAACTTTTGCAGCTGACCTCCTCTGGGCAGACCCTAAATTTCCAGCTACAGTGCTGAGCATCTGCTGCAAATTCGGTGTACTTGAGGCTTTTTTGTTCATGGGCCTCCATCACAGCATCCTTCCAGGACACGGTTAGCTCCGCTATTTAGGCACTACAAACAGAGGAGGATCAAAGCACAAGGTCTGGTCTGAGATTTTTTTCCAGTCTCGTACACTACCTAGCTGGTTGATGTTTGGCTTGGCTATATGGGCTTTTTCTCCCCCTGGAACTGCTACCTTATCGTGGTGGGGGAGTTTGAGTGCCCGAATGACCCTGGGAGCTATGTTGTCGGGGGCTTTATGCCCCCTGGTAGGGTCACCCAAGGCAGGTGACGGGTCAGACTAAAAGCAGTTCACAAGCCCCTATGAGAAGAAATAAGAACAGGACCGTGACGTCGCCCGGCACGGCGCAGCCGGAGCCCCACCCTGGAGCCAGGCCTGGGGTCGGGGCTCGCAAGGGAGCGCCTGGTGGCCGAGCCTTGGCCCACGGGGCTCGGCCGGGCATAGCCCGAATGGACGACGTGGGCCCGCCTTCCTGTGGTCCCACCACCCGCAGAAGGACTCGTAGGGGCCGGGTGCCTTGTGGATCGGGCGGCAGTCGACGGCGGGGGCCTCGGCGACCCGATCCCCAGACTCAGACTCGAACCATTGGGACGTGGAACGTCACCTCACTGGGGGGAGAAGGAGCCTGAGCTTGTGCGGGAGGTTGAGAGATACCGTCTAGATATAGTCGGGCTCACCTCCACGCACAGTTTGGGCTCTGGAACCCAGCTCCTCGAAAGGGGCTGGACTCTCCATTTTTCTGGAGTTGCCCATGGTGAGAGGCGGCGGGCTGGCGTGGGCTTGCTCACGTCTCCACAGCTCAGCCGCCACGTGTTGGAGTTCACCCCGGTGAACGAGAGGGTCGCGTCCCTGCGCCTTCGGGTTGGGGACAGGTCTCTGTCTGTTGTCTCGGCTTACGGGCCGAACAGCAGTGCGGAGTACCCGGCCTTCTTGGAGTCCCTGGGAGGGGTGCTGGACAGTGCTCCGACTGGAGACTCCATTGTTCTACTGGGGGACTTCAACGCTCACGTGGGCAATGACAGTGAGACCTGGAGGGGGGTGATTGGGAGGAACGGCCTCCCTGATCTGAACCCGAGCGGTGTTCTGTTATTGGACTTCTGTGCTAGTTACAGTTTGTCCATAACGAACACCATGTTCGAGCACAGGGGTGTCCACAAGTGCACGTGGCACCAGGACACCCTAGGTCGGAGGTCGATGATCGACTTTGTAGTTGTGTCATCTGATCTCCGGCCGCGTGTCTTGGACACTCGGGTGAAGAGAGGGGCTGAGCTGTCAACTGATCAGCACCTGGTGGTGAGCTGGATGCGCTGGCGGGGGAGGAAGCCGAACAGACTAGGCAGGCCCAAACGTGTTGTGAGGGTCTGTTGGGAACGTCTGACGGAGCCCTCTGTCAGTGCGGTCTTCAACTCCCACCTCCGGGAGAGCTTCTCTCAGATCCCGGGGGATGTTGGAGACATTGAGTCCGAGTGGACCATGTTCTCCACTTCCATTGTCGAAGCTGCTGCTCGGAACTGTGGTCGCAGGGTTTCTGGTGCCTGTCGTGGCGGCAACCCCCGAACCCGGTGGTTGACACCGGAAGTAAGGTAATGATGTGGTCCTGTTGGCTTCATCGAACCTGGACCTCCAGCGTGAACTGGGGTGGTTTGCAGCCGAGTGCGAAGCGACTGGGATGAGGATTAGCACCTTCAAATCCGAGGCCATGGTTCTCGACCGGAAAAAGGTGGCTTGGCCTCTCCGGGTCGGTGGAGAGATCCTGCCCCAAGTGGAGGAGTTTAAGTATCTCGGGGTCTTGTTCACGAGTGAGGGGAGGATGGAGCGTGAGATTGACAGGCGGATCGGTGCAGCGTCTGCAGTCATGTGGTCGCTGTACCGGTCCGTCATGGTGAAGAAGGAGCTAAGCCAAAAGGCAAGGCTCTGTATTTACCGGTCAATCTACGTTCCTACTCTCACCTATGGTCATGAGCTTTGGGTCATGACCGAAAGAACGAGGTCCCGGATACAAGTGGCTGAAATGAGTTTCCTCCGCAGGGTGGCTGGGCGCACCCTTCGAGATCGGGTGAGGAGCTCGGTCACCAGGGAGGAGCTCGGAGTAGAGCCGCTACTTCTCCACATCGAGAGGGGTCAGTTGAGGTGGCTTGGACATCTGTTCCGGATGCCTTTGGGACGCCTCCCTGGGGAGGTGTTCCGGGCATGTCCCACAGGAGGCCTCGGGGTAGACCTAGGACACGCTGGAGGGACTATGTCTCTCGGCTGGCCTGGGAACGCCTCGGGGTCCCACCGGAAGAACTGGAGGAGGTGTCTGGGGCGAGGGAAGTCTGGGCCTCTCTGCTTAGACTGCTGCCTCTGCGACCCGGCCCCGGATAAGCGGAAGATAATGGATGGATAGATGGATATATGGGCTTTGTTTAGCACCCCACCTGCACTGATGTGTACTATTGCAGCTATGAAATGGGGTGAGAGAAGCAAATTGACATTGACTGATATTTGCCTGGTCTCTAGGGTAGCTGCAAGGCATTTTGGCACTTTGGTTGTGCTGCCAGGCATAATGGCCCTGGCTGACTGGAGATGGACAGAGTAAGCACATAGGGTCATCTCCATGCCACTGGTTGAGGTTGATTGAAGATGGCAGGATGTGCATTCATGTCCCACAACTCCTTCCAAGAGTACTTTCTCTTCTCAACCCACTCCAATCCCATTGGTGCTTTGCTTGAAAGACCACCTTCCACACATCGTGGCCTGCTCTTGTTGGCATACCTCGTTAACCACCAGATCTTGGTGTTGTGATGGAGTTGCTTTATACCAGGATAGTCGGCTTTCTCCAAGACCAAGGCCTCCTCTCTCTTGCTGATGTGGCTGATAATGTCCTAATGTTTGAGATGGTCAAGAGTCACATGAGTCAGGGAAGGAGGACTTGTCGATGGTCATGCTAAAATGTATCTTGCCTAATTTGATCCATTTTGTCAATGTCCCTGAGGGTTGCATCATACCAGTGTCCAAGGCTTTTGATTGTTTTTTCTGCCACTGTCAGTATGGTCTCCTCCCTGATGTAAAACATTGCTCAGACAGCTTCCCGTTTATGACCAATATGCTTATGGAGTTGTTCAGCTTTCTCTTTAAACAGGTCCACTCATTGTTCTCTTGCAGCTTCTTCAGAAGTTTCCTAGTGATCTCCTTCTACAACCCACTGTAATGCTTGGATGATAACCTCCATGGCCATGGTGAAGGCTGATGGGGATACTGCACATCTAACCATGATGTCTATTTTCAGATGCTGCCATGCTTTAGTGAGTTTTAATGCACAGCTTTATAGGTTCTGGAACCCTCAAGTCGTGAAGACAGTTCAGAGAAGCTTGTGAAGAATAGGGCCATGGGTGTTGGTGAGATCCAAGAACACAACATGGAGATCTCTTCCATCCTTTTTGGCAACTGTGGTGTCCGATGTTCTGTCTCCTAGGTCAAAGGTTATTTAAATCTGGGGTTTATCATCCCTAAGCAAAGGTTAACTTTTGAGTAATATTGAGTTGTGATAGGATAAGAAATGGACCCTCTCCTCCATGAGATGTGGGTTGTTTCTTCACTCCTTAATAAGTATCTAATGACCTACTGTGTATGTAAACCCCTTCCCCTATATAACTGGGTGAAAGAACCCATTTCGGTGTGGATTCCATCTGGCTTGAATCACACCCAGGCAGACCATGGTGCCTGAAGATCCTGTACTTGTTTCAATAAACTTTTATATATAACAAGACAGTGTCGGCAGAGAATTTCTTCATCACCTCTTCACATCATCGCTACAAAATATCCCACACAACCTTGACAGAAACCGTAGCAATCTGGTGCCTTCTTGTAAAGCCTGTAGGGGACTCTGTTAGGCCCAGGGGAAAATGCGTCTTTTGTCCGACATACAGTTGTTATCCCCTCACTCCACTTGGCAGGGCTGAAGTCTGATTAATGTTCAGGAGAAGGTATTGGTGGCATGTCAGTGATCTGGTCGCACATCACCTGTCCATGTGGACTTTTTTCAGGTGAGCCTTGAGATCTTTCCTTGATGTAGCAAGTTTGCCACATTTCTCCTTTGTGAACAGACTTTTCACAAATGTGAAGGGGTCATTGAAGAAGTTAGATCTGGTCCAATCCTACTTTCTGTGCCTGTTTTTCAGGTCCTCGGTTCTCCTGAAGCATGAAAGTCTGTGCTTGATCTCTCCCACTCACTCTTGTCACAGGATTTAAGCCACTTGATTAGTGACTTTTGCCCAGGCTGTGGTGGGCTGAGCTCATGCGTCTGTACTGTATTTCACGCCACATCTTCCTTTGGGACAGGGTTATTGATGTCCTGTAGACTTTGGTTTTCTTCTGCTGCTGAACTTCACTCCACTCACTGGACTTGCTTCCTAAGAAGTATTGGTTAATGTTCCACTGCCTTCAATCACCTTTTCTGGCCTTGATGTATTCTCAGGAGTGCAGGGGATGTTACTTTGGCCCAGCCACAGCTGTAGATCTGGAGCTTGATTCTTGGATCTGATGTTGTAGTCTTAGGTATGGTGCTCCTATCATATTTGTGGAATACGGTCAGTCCGTGTCAGTTCAGACAGAATTCAGGAAATATCTTGCTGTCAAATATCTTCTTGTCTCAGATTTACTCATGCTTTCAATGGAAGCCAAAAGCTAAGTTCTATAAAACATGTTGGCTGAATTTTCAGTTTAAAATAATGAAAAATGAACAAAACCATGTTCTATCTGGGAAGTCATTTTAAGACATGAACATTTCCAGAAATATAATTTCCAGAGAAATCTGGCGAGTTTCCAGCAGATTCAAATGATTGAATATCTCCAGAGCAGAACTAATATATCTTTAATGACCCTTGAAAATGGAAAAAAGAGCAGAATTTTCAAATAAGAGTGGTATTGGTGCCCAAAAAGTAAGTGCACATATATGGATGTATCCATATTTCCTATTAAAAATACAATCTTTGTCTGTTTGACATTTCACCAAATTGAATTACCAATTAGAAGCTGCGTTCACGATGTTGTCATGTTGAAATTTAACAGCATAAAAAGCTTATTTTACTTTACCCAATGTCTCCAAACATAGACTTGGAATGAACACCAAGCAGAGAAACTCATGATAATTCAGCACACATCTCAATAAATCTCATGTTTATTGAAACACATAACAAGTGCTAAAATTAGGCAACTGAAATGGGATATCAGTCCGGTTCTAAAAGCAATAAAGGACAACAAAAGTTTGATCGTTCTTCAATGGATTTGCATTTCATTAAAGAAATTCTCAGAAACTATTTCAATGTCTCTGATGTTAGTAATGTCAATTTGTCTTGTTCTCCCCATTACAGTTGGAGCAGGAATGGGTAACATAACATGTACTATTGAAGGCTACTGGAATGATCCAGCTCACCCACCTGGGTGTATAAACTGTACCCTCACATTCTGCTAAGCGGCTTCCACTAAATTTTTAACATGAAGACAACATGGAAGCAACTTGTAACTTTTTACATTTAACAACAATGTATAACTCCTTTATACAAGGTGTTATGGTCCTACAAATGTATAATGATGTGTTTGTATGCATTTAAGTGTATGCAGTACAAAAGTGCCACATTGTACCTCATCAGCAAATCGTATGCTTTTCACTGAATTTCCTTAGCTTAGACAGTCTCCCTTCTTTTAAAAAATTGGCTGCACTTGGCTTGAATGACATACATAATCTTTGTTTTTATCAGTCAATTTTAACTTGCACATTCACTAAAGTCTGGAAGGCCATACATGTTTAAATGACTGGATTACACTGAAGGTGCCACCTGTTTGTACTGAACCTGGAAAATCTTGTTTTATTTACAGTGCACCTGCAATATGGAATACCTTCTGAAACAATCTAAAGCTTGACTCATTATCACTCATTTTGGGCAATTCGGGTTTATAATTTCATCCTACCTCACAGTTGTGTTTGTTTTAGTTGATTTATTTGTTTTTAAAATTTAAATGCACTAATTAATGTTTTTTAAAACTAACTTTGCCTTTTAATATTTGATTTTTATGCAACTTAATTTGTGTGCTGACAATTTTTATTCTCCTACTAATCTATACATTGTAAATTAGGCCTTCATATCTCCTTGTACTCCAAGTTTGAAAAAAGATTGAATGAATAAATGTCTTGAACTAGTACCTGAACCAGGAATGTTAATGATTAATGGCTCATTGATTAATTGTCATTAATAATTTAACCAATTTAAATTTATTAGCCAATAAGACAGGACAGACAAGACATGTACAAATGCACTGTATACCAGGTGAAGCCTCTTATTTTCTGACAATGTAACAACTAGTGCTGTCAAAAATATCGCGTTATTAACGCGTTAACGCAAATCAATTTTAACGGCGTCAATTTTTTTATCGCGAGATTAACGCGGGCAGGGGTGGGTGAGCGGGGGCATGGTTGGCGATGTCGAGGGCGAGGTGTTCGCCATCGGAGTCAGACGGGATCTCCTGCTGGTGGTGGTACAGCAGCAGTCCTCTCGCTCGCCTTTCTATTGGCTCCTTTTCCGCGTCCCGAACCCCGTGCCACTGACGCAGATGCTCCGCCAGGTGACGGCGGCCTGGGGTGCGCGCATGACGATTGACAAGACCACAGTTATCTGTGTGTGTTGTCAGTATGAACTGAGTTATCATCGTAGCACATCTAGTCTGTAATACCACTTGATGGCCAAAGACAGCTGACGCAAATTCTCCGCCTCCTCCTCGTATAAAATGATAATTCAAGGGACATGTAGAATAGATAAAAAATGTGCGATTAATTTGCGATTAATCGTGAGTTAACTATGGCATTCATGCGATTAATCGCGATTAAATTGACAGCACTAGTAACAACCCAAACAGGCACTTACTTGGATTGAAGCCATTTATGTATTGTCAAGCAGAGAGCATTGTTGGGGTTTAGCAGCAAAGGGCCACCATAATAAAGATTTCTGTGACACTTAATCACCTCTTTCCAGAGTTCATATATTTTAGACAACCTGGGGTTTACTAAGAAAGTACAACACAGTGGTATATATATATATATATATATATATATATATATATATATATATATGTATATATATATATATATATATATGTGAGCCATTTTGTTGGTTAATGTCACATATCAATAGCCAAAAATAGCAGTATCAGAATATGGAATAACGTTCGCTTTACTCAAGTAGTGTAAGTACTTAATCATTTATTGATAATGCTGCTAATTATTGACTAAGAAAATTGTCCAAAATTGCGTCTCTAGTCTGAACATTAATATTGAGAAAATTGACAAAATAGGCTTAGTCTTTCTGAAACTTGTCTGTAAAACGTTGGAAGTACAAAAGTACAATAAAAAAGAAAAAATCCCACCAACCTGATATCTTAGCACATAATGAGTCATCTATGTTGCTGCTACTTATCTCAGTTATCCTATTCTTCAGACAAATGAAAAGATTCCCACAAAATGGAAAACCAGAAAAAAAAACGGAGGGAAAGACTACGCAATTTTAAAATATATAATTGATTGAATTTATCTACAATTAAGTAAATTGACCTGTGAATTTTTACATAAACAGAAAAACCCTTATAGCCTGGTATTCTTATTTCCCATTGAGCATACTGACCACTTCTATATTGGAAGAGGGTAGTCCCACGACCTGATTAAAGAAGAAAAGGTACTGAAAGAATAAATAGTAAATTAATGGGAAAGGCTAGTAAAATAGATAGATTTAGCATATTTAAAATATTTTAAGGGCTGTGTACATAGATTATCTCTAAGTATCTGCAAAATTCAATTATGTTTATCCATGTCCTGAAGAAATGAGGGAAACACCTGCTAGTAAGAAAATTTTGAAACAATCAGCTGTCAAACCTCACGTGGGATTTGACAGCTGATTGTTTCAAACTTTTCTTACTAGCAGGTGTTTCCCTCATTTCTAAACAAGATGAGAACTCACACAAATCCAAGGGTTAGGGTTATTCTGCACTGTCAAATCTCATGTGGGATTTGACAGTGCAGAATAACCCTAACCCTTGGATTTGTGTGAGTTCTCATCTTGTTTACCCTTTTCACTGTCTTTTCCAGTGCAAAAGTTAAGATGGCCATAGTTGCAGTAGATAAAGTCAGAGTCAATGATTTCAAATGAAGTCTCCCAGTCTGCTACGTACCCTGGCATTAGTCAATCTGGAAGATGGTTCTGAGTCATTTGAAGGTAGGAAGGGATTATCTTCATGCAACACATTGCAAAAAATACTGAACATTTTGTGGAGATGTGAGACTTCAGTAACATACTGAAAAGGAGTACAATATTGGGGCCTTTCTTCAAATGTCATGTTCAATGTTCGATTATTTTGTATCTAATGTAGTTTTAAAAAGGGAAAAAAAACACTTTTTCTGATTCGAAATTTTTAATAAAGGATTTCAAAACTATTGCTAAAACTGTCCACAGTATAATATAAAGTACTGTGAAAAACTAGTGGCTCCTTCCATGATGTCTTGTATTTTTGCATATTTCTCACACATAAATGTTCCAGATCATCAAACTATAATAATAGACAGAGATAGCCCACAAAACACAAAATACATTTTTTAAATATTATAGATAAATACATTTATTGAAGATACACTGAAAACCTATTTCACCCCCGTGAAAATTTAATTGCCTTCCTCAACCTAATAACTGGTTAGTTCACCTTCGGCAGCAACGACTGTAGTTGAACATTGGCAATAGTTTGAGATTAGTCTTCTACATCGACATGGAGGAATTTTGGCCCACTCTTTTCTGTAGAACAGTTTTAATTAAGCCACATTAGATGGTTTTCAAGCATGAACTGCCCTTTTAAGGTCTTGCTACAGCATCTCAATTGTATTCAAGTCCAGACCTTGACTCGGCCACTCCAAAACCTTCATTTTGTTCTTTTTGACCCATTCAGAGGTGGACTTGCTTGTGTGCTTTGGGTAATTGTCATGCTGCATAACCCATTTACGCTTGACCTTTAGGTCATGAACTGATGGGTGGATATTCTCCAGGAGGATTTTCTGATAGAGAACAGAATTCATGGCTCCATCAATTATGACAAGTCCAGCAGGTCCTGTGGCCCCAAACCATCACACTACCACCACTGTGTTTGACTGTATATGTAGTATGATATTGGTCTTGTGGAATGTAGTATTAGCTTTACACCAGATGGACTCATGTCTTCCAAAAAGTTCCATCTTTGACTCATTAGTCTACAGGATGTTATCTCAAAAGTCTTGGGGATAATCTAGATATTGTTTTCGCAAATGCCAGACAAGCTTTTATGTTCTTTTTGTGGTTTGTGCCTTGTAAGTCCCACATGGGTGCCATTTGTGCCAAGTGTCTTCCTGATTGTGGAATCCTGTACACTGATCCTAACTGAGGCAAGTGAGATCTGCAGTTCTTTTTATGTTTATCTGGGTTCTTTTGTGACCTCCTGGATGAGATGTCAATGCGTTTATAGAGAATTTTTGGTAGGTCAGTCACTCCTGGGAAGGTTCACCATAGTTCCATGTTTTCTGGATACTGACTCTCCCTGTGGTTCACTGGAGTCCCAGAGCCTTAGTAATGGCTTTGTAACTCTTTCCAGATGGAAAAATGTCAGTGATTTTATTTTGCATCTGTTCTTGAATCTCTTTAGATCGTGGAATCATGTACTGGTTTTTGGGACACCTTATCCTACTTCACCATGCCAGCCTGGTTCTATTTAAGTGATGTTTAGATTCAACAAGGCTGGCAGTAATTATACATGGGTGTGGCTGGTGAAATTGAACCCAACTGCCAAATGAATTTGGTCACTTGGTAGATGGGTAGCTAAGGGGGCAATTACTTTTTCACATAGGGTAAGGGGGCTGTACAGCATTTTTCCTTCCAATACATGAAATCATCATTTAAAAACTGAGTTTTGTGTTTCCTTGGGTTATCTTCTTAAAATTAGTTTGAAGATATCTGTGGGGAAAATATTTATTCACAGCACTGTAATTCTTCCTCATCAGTAAGCTTCGATCCCATTGGATGGTAAGGTCACTGTTCTGCTGTTAATCCAAAAGTTTGTTGTCAGGATATTTAAATGTTATAATTTTTTGGTATATTTTAGCACAAGACATACATCAGTTCTTGAAAAATTGTTGTTACAGGATCTTCATGCAGACCTCTATCAGATAAGTCTATTCTTACAACCAAAGGCTTTAATGTCACATGTTTCAGATTATAATATTCTCTTGTCTTATAATACCATGACCAGAGCCAGCCCTACCCAGTATGGCACTTTAGGCAAGAAATTTTGTGACACTCCTCTATGTTTGCAGTTTACATGCTATAGGGAGCGACCTGTAAGAAAGATGCTTAGGCCAGAGTTTCCACCTTCTATGCGCTCTCTAGCAACTTTATTTATTCCAAAGAACATAACGACAGGTAGCCATCAACCCCGCTACCCTCACGGTAGCAAAAACATTGATAACCCCAAACTCCCATGGTGCATTGCAGCACGACAGTTCAGTTCCTCCGACCAGCTCTGTGATCGCTACAATACGCTTACAAATGAAATCGAATAGCATTGTTTTGTAGTAATATTAACTGGGCACTGCTTTACATTTTCATCACTGTGAGCTTTTCCATTTTAGGAGTTAATAGCAGTAACTAGTTTTAATATTGTAGCAATCGCAGAGCCGATCGCAAGTATGGGACTGTTGTTGCAATGCATTATGGGGGTTTGAGGTTATCAATGTTGCTGTCAGCACCATGAGTGTAGCGGGGTTTATCACTAACTACCACTGTTGCTCAGAAGTGAGTTTGTTTAAAGCACGGTTCTTGAGTATCAAAATTGAAAGTAAACAATCAGGGGAGTGAGCAAAAATAGGAGAACTCAAACTTCCGCGTCTTTCTTCCTTACCGTTTGGTACAATGTAATTACACTGAAAGTGTATTTTCTTGATTTCAAAGCACTTCCTGAAGGCCACAGTGCCCTTAGCACTTGTATATATTGCCTATTGGATGAGCCGGCCCTGACCATGACTCTTAAGCAGGTCCCGTAATACTTATTACTTTCCTACTGTAATATTATTTTATATTTATTACATTATTTCATGTTATTGAAATTTTACCAAAGCAAAATCTGGCTTAAGAATTTCGGCAGGGATTGATATAGCTGTACCTTATCTTAAACTGTAAATTTGTGCTAGCTTAATAAGTAGTATGTGTAGTAGCCTAATAAAACCAACTGTTGCTGTGAACTGGCTTCATATCGTTTCTTGACGCATTTTTTTTTTTTTACAAATTGTTTGTTTCAGATGCTTATTTTCAGTCTGTTTCTTTCTGGGAACAGAGACAAACAGCTAGAAAAAATGAACACCATTCCACCTGGACATTTACTCAGATGTGTGACTGACAGTCTTTGGCATAGTTCATTAGATCTAACATTGAGGCACCTATTTTGTAAATGTTTTGACAGAGTACATTAATAATACTAGTACTAATAATATTAATAATTGGTTTTATATAGCTCTTTTCTAGACACTCAAAGATGCTTTAAATTGCATTATTCATTCACTCCATACTCGATGATGGTAAGCTACATATGTAGCCAGAGCTGCCCTGGGGTAGACTGACGGAGGCGAGGCTGCCAGTCTGCACCATCGGCCCCTCCAACCACCACCAACCACTCACTCTCACACTGCATTCACCCAGGCTTCCTGGTGTTCCCTCACGGTCTCCCATCCAGGTACTGACCAGGCCAAACCTTGCTTAGCTTCCGGCATCTGATGGGATCGGGCATCCACAAGGCGGTATGGCCACAACTAATATAACTAGTAATATTACAGTGAAATATTAGGATGTTTTTTTATGAAATTCGAAACTTCAGTTCTTTCCATGTAACAAAAAACAGGAGATCTGTGTACAGTGTGAGTTCGGAGCTGTAAAAAGTTTAGGTCATTTATCCTTTTTTTTGTATGAAGGCATGTTTTTTTTGTTATCGTTATTACAGCTGTTGAAGCATCTTTCTGTCACAATACAGCACTGCCCTGATGATGCATTGTTGGCAGGTGTACTTTTAATTGTTTTGGGTCCCCGAACAGCATTACTACACTGCTAAACTTGTTATCTTTCTCTATGTTGTTTAGGTGTAGTAAACACATCAGACATTCACTTACATGTCTGGAGAAATAATAGAAGCTGCCCATCATAATGAAGATCATAATTGTCATTGTGAACTTCGAGGGCACCAGATATGACCTGCAAAGAAGAAAACTGACATATTAGCAACTTCTTCTGCAAAAGTAGTGTTTAAAAAACTACAACACAAAACACAACACAAAAACTACAATTCGCTGTACATTAAATGATAATTCCAGTGTATTTCAGCCTTGATATTTCGCATTAATGTGGCTACTGTGGCTATGTGCTTGTGAGTCATGCTAACCCTGCACTCTCCACCAGTGGGCATAAATGAACATTCTGGTGATATGTCAGCTGACAAGCTGCCATGGACAGAGAAATGCATTTATTCCAGGTATGTAATTTTTTGTGTTTACTTTCAGTCAGACTAAAAACAAACATTTAAAATGATTTATGTAAAACTTGGGAAATAGTCCAGGTTGAAATAAACCAGAATTTTTAGGGTTACGGTTTTTCTTTTTAAAAATATAACGCATATGCTTACATGACAATAAGACTTATGCGTTACACAGATGATACTGACTTCTTTTCTGATTCACCTGTACTCCTGGAAGCGGGCCATGTCATAGCGGTCAAAGATGTCCTTCCAGCTGTAGATGTTAACGATACCAGTGGCCACTGTGATGAGCAGCATCAGTGTGAGCTTGACCATGTGACTGACCTGAACCAGCATATTGGTGGCCATCAGTGCCAGCACAGCAATGTAGCTGTAATATTTGGGGTTGTTCAGGCAGCCTTCAAGGCCGGACCAGGTAGAAGAGGAAGAGGAAGAGGAAGAGGAAGAGGAGGGAGCCACTGTGGTGCTGCCAGAATCTGGGACCTCAGGCAGACAACTCAGCTAGACAGTGGGTAGACACATAGTCATGAGCTCAGTGACTTCCAAAATTCATCAAACATCCAGAATTTTTATGCTCTTCTGTCCAGTTTCCTGGCTGTAGTTTTCTATGACATATAAGTTGCCTATGTGTTTAATACTGCTTGCTGAAAATTAGGTGCATTTAGAATAAGTTTTATATTCCACATAAATTAACATAGAATAAATATAAATCCCCATCCTGGTTTAGCCTTTTGTAAACATAAAAGAGTGCAGAGAGCAGCTCACCATATCCATGATGTCAGCCATGGTGAGGATGAATATAGCTGCCATGGCCCAGGTGTTACGAGCCCAACGGGTGTGGTCAATCCAGGTAGAGAAAGACACTAGCTTCTTGGGAAAAACCTGACACAAAAGCCATAGTGACAGATTCACTCTTACTGTGGAAAAAATGTACCAATAGGCTGTAAAGAAGTTTGTGACATTAATTTTCAAATCAGACATGATTTTTGAAAAAGAGTTCGCCAATATGATAATTCATTTGCAACTGTATCATCTGAGTGTGTCCATTTGTGAAGCAATGCAAAAGCTACTAAAGTAAATATTAAACCTATTTAATACTTATGCTTATCTTTCTTTACAGTGGCTATTCTGACTTGCCAAGGCAAGAAAAGCAAAAGTAGAAATAATATAAGCATGAAGGATGGCTCCATTCCAGGTTGGTGTCCCAGTAGCCTTACCCCAGGCGTAGCCAACCCTGGTCCTCGAGAGCCCCTATCCAGCATGTTTTAGATGTTACCCTCTTCCAACACACCTGATTGAAATGATCAGCTCATCGTCAAGCTCTGCAGAAGTCTGATAACAGTCCTGATCATTTGAATCAGGTGTGTTGGAAGAGGGAAACATCTAAAACATGCTGGATAGGGGCTCTTGAGGACCAGGGTTGACTACCCCTGCCTTACACAATACCAGAGTTTTGAAACTAGGACATCTTAATAGAAAGGAGGCACAGTTAATGTTATTATTTATGTCTGTATTTTACCTGCAAGTCAAAATGTCTGCAGTGGAAAGCCCTGTGGCTGGTAAAAGTGTAGTGTGAAGATTAAGGCATGTGCCTCTGTTACCACAGGTTCATGATACTGTGTGTTTTATGTAATATTGAGGTACTAAGGAGCCCAAAGCAGTATGTACAGTGACCCTTTATTTTGTGAGTCCATGTGATTGATTTGCTGACTGTGTGTGCTGCTGGCTGACCTGAGCTGACTTTATCCTTTATCCAGCAGCAGTCAATACTGGACTGCCTGCTAAATATCAATATATTTGAATTTCCATGATGAGTTAAATCAAAAGTACTGATCAATGCCAAACACATATGTACACACAGGCACATATACACACTTGTACTCACACTCTCTCACACTCTCACGCACACACTCCCACGCATGCACACACACTCACTCACTCGTACACACATGCGCATGCACGCACACACACTCTCACACACACACAATGTCATTCTTTATCACAATGCACTGGGCTGTCTTTAAAAGTAAAATGTCAATATATACAGGTACTTGAAGTGCATTAGCTCAATATCAGAACATGAACCTCTGTGAGCAACATTTTTAAAATCCTAAAAGTTACCAAACACACTGGATTACAAATAAAGCGTGAGTAAAATAAAGAGCTTGAGATTAGTCCAGCTACAGTTTGCTTTTCCAGAGCATTTCCTGTAAAAAAAAAACAGGTTTAAGTTTTATTCTCTGTACTGTCTCAAACTTGACAACTTGTCTCTGCTGATAAAGCTGCACACAGTCACTGCATCGACTGTTATTCATGTTTACATGCTTTACCTGGGGGGGATTTCCATGCTTTCAGTAAGTCACCCTAAAACCATGACTTGTCATTTGTCAATACTTAACACACAGACATGTCATTGACAAAGATCTTTTCTCACTCTTGATGGAAAGGGATTACATCCAGTATTTCTTAATCCATTTATTTTTGTGTTATTACAAACACAACTGAAGGCATGTTTGAATTACTCTGTTAATACAAGGAAGCAAAAGTGAATAAACTGTTTAGAGATGGCTGTTCCATTTTGACATAGATGGCTTCATTCACTCCTTTCTCAAACCATCTGTCCTCTGTCCAAAATGTATACATTACAGTCCTCAAAAAGAATGTCCCTTGTCTTTCAGGTGCAGATGGACTGCTGAGTCTTGTAGTAAGGAGCTGGTTCTACTGTGCTGAGCCATGATGCATTTGGGCTATATATACAACTTTTCTCCACTTGTGTGTGAGTTCTTTTTTCTTGAGTTTGAACCACTTTTTGTCTCAGAATGTTCCAGGGTCTAAAGTGTACTGCCATGTTGTGTTTGGAATTTTTTGGATACTCCAGGTACATATGGGATGACAATGTTGTTTCTTCTGTTCTTCCTTTATTTTCTATCTGTTGTGGTCCTGTGTTTACCAGATCTTTTCCTTGATTTAATGAAGGCCCAGTTGGCCATAGTTCTGCAGTGCTTTCTTAATGTGTGTTTCTCCTTCTTTTCCTCTGCATTGATAGGTTCTGCATCCCTACTAGTGTAGAGTGAAAATGGGACATAAGCCATGTGAGCTGGAGCAACTATAAAATTCTGAAACTCCCCATCATAGTTAGAACTGAAGAAGCCTCTTGGATGAGAGATAAAACATCTTCAAGAACCTAAAAGAAAAGTCCAGTTTCTCTGTATTTTGTGTCACTATATCTGAAGAAGGTGCTGCATTCTGCTACAATTAGGTTATGAAAACATGGCCAAACCCTCACTCACTGTGTAAAAAAATAAATAGGTATAAAAATCTGTTGTAACTCACTCTAGGAAAGATGGCAGCCAGAGAACAGATTGTCAGGACAAGCAGCAGGAGCTCCCCAACTGCAAAAGTGATGTAGTTTGCAATCAGCCTGTTCCAGAACAAATCAACACACAGACAAGAGAGACATATGTAACACTGAGAGCAGTGAGGCTAATACCAAACCACAGGATCACTCACAGCACAGAGTAAAAAACTACTAGATAGGATCATGTTGACAGTTAGGATGTTGTGTCCCAAGAATGTGAACTGTTTTTTTCCTTTGTTCTTTGTGTGGGTGACATAAATCAAACATGCCTACAATGTAGGTAAGTAAGTGTGAGGAGATTGCTTCTGGCTTTTTAACTAACCAGGGGTCTATCAGTGCCTCCATCACTGCAGTGAAGAGTAGAACCACACAGGAGCAGCAGAAGGCAGCTCCACTCTGTTTTTCCTTCTCCACAGAGTAACGAGTTTCAAGGTCTGGATCCACAAATCTCAGGGAGAGCCTGTTGGTGTGCTTCCCCTTCAGACTGTTGAGACACAAGAATCTCAGCAATACCAAGCATAAAATATTGGCATTTCATATTTACATTTTATCTGGTTCCAGCAACACGACACATATTGTTTCAGTTTGGTATTTTGAAATAACATGCAAAGTATACTTGCCCCTAACAATTTGTTTTACATTGTGGCATGTGTTATATAGTTATAATAATGTTCATGTAGTGGTGGCTGTAGCTCAGGCAGTGGAACAGTGGCACAGCTCCTGCCTCTCAACAATAAGTGTCCTTGAACAAGGTACTGCTTTCAATGGGTAGGACAGAGCTGTGCATACACTGTTGTGTGAGAGTGTATGTCAATTGATGAGCGAAATTTTGGAAGCACTTTGTTTGTCAAGGAAAAAAAATGCTATGTAAGTACAGTTCATGTACAATTTGCTGCTTTATATGTTTGCACATTTGATGTTTGAGAACTTTTGATTCTTTATGAATAAAAAATAGGTTTGAAGAAAAAACACTTTAGCTTTCACAAATGTGCGATACAGTGGAAAACCAGTATCACTAAGGTACACATCTACAAAGTAGTGCTTTATGTTCAAAGAAGGTATTCACATACACTTGAACTGTCTCTCTCTCTAGCAGAGCTTCATTTAGCAGTTTGTTGAGCTCCTGTTCATTCTCCTGAGCATCAATCACCCTTTCAGCCAGGTCCCGCAGCCGTAACCTTCTCCGAGGGTTAGGGAAAGATGGATTCACCACCTTAAATCCGACAAAGAAAAGAGAGAACATCTACGTATTCTTTCTGTATATCTGACACTATATCAATGTAACAATTATGTAAGTCACTTTAATCCACTGTAAGAAACCTCCATTGAACATTTCCCGCTCACAAACACTTTGTTCTTAATAAAAGTTACACAGATAACATGAAAGACTATGACATGATCGACTTCAGTCTTATTCTCCAAGATGTGTACCAATACAAATCAGGGCTCTTTATAGATAAGCATACGTTAAATCACCCTGACCATATACCTGCTGATATATAACCATACCTCTAATGTTTCAGTGCTACTAGAAATATTGAAACTAATCAAAAGACTGCATGGTGTTACAGTGGCTACTACTGTCGCCTCACAGCTCAAAGGTCCTAGGGTTTATATCTCGGCCTGGGGTTTTTAGGATAAAGCAGTGTATAAAAAATGGACGGATGAATAAATGACTAATGTTTCTTCAACATATTTAAGTCCCCTAGAGAATTAACTTTCAGTGGTGGAATCTCTATAAGCTTTCTTCTTGTGCCACATTTAGGACAATTGTCAACAGTATTTAATTTAATGTATTTGCACTGTAAATTTCATTGCAAATATTCCCAAAAGGGATAAATCTTGTAGGTTTTATGTCTTCATGTGCTTTAGTCTAGCACTACCCTCATGACAAGACAGTCTGCAACTGGTCAACAGTGCAAATTCATCTTTTGGTCTAAACTTTCACCCTGAAAAAATGTGGGCCAAGAGTATGTAGTATTATATACCATCAGTACTGAGGAAGACCAAAGACCTTGAATTTTAAGTTGTAAAAGAGATGTACCGGTGCTACATTTAGTCATGAGTTCACTTCTTGGTTACCCTTGTGTCCAGTTCCTCTGGTTCCTCCGGTGTGGTGCATGCCGTGTTAACACTGCCGTTACACTCTGTGGTGTTGATTAACAGTGGAGAGTTTCCATTGGATGAGGTTACAGACAGCTTCTAATGTGAAACAATCAAAGAGTAAGTGCAGATGATTACTGTGAGAAATTGGCAGACTTTTCGTTTGAGCAGACATTTATTTTTAAAATTTCAAATGATAGTGACATCCAATTTTGAGTAACAAAAAGTATTCAAATCAGTGTATCTAGAATTTTATCATCCTGACTGTCAATATTACAATTTTACTATGCTGATCTGTACACATATCACCTATTGCATGTAAGGTCTAACAGTAGAGGGTGTTGTATATTGTAGATATTATAAAGAGTGAAAGGGAAATAAAATGACACAACTTAAAGAAGTGCTTATGATAAAGCCACCTCTCAAAAAGCCTACTCTAGATCCAGGTGTTTTAGTCAACTATAGGCCCATCTCCAACCTGCCTTGTATTTATAAAATTCCTGAAAACCTTGTTGCAAGCCTTAAGTTCCAATCTCATGTGATTATCTACATAGAACTGGTTTGTCTGAAGAGTTTTAGTCAGGATTTAGAATCCATTATAGTACAAAGACAGCACTTGTGAAGGTCACCAAGGATATTCTTATAACCTCAGACAGTGGACTAGTTTCTATATTTTTTCTATTGGATCTCAGTGCTGCATTTGATAAAGCTGATCACAGCATCTTATTACAGACACTGGAACATGTTATTGGGATTAAAAGAATAGCACTAAACTGATTTAAATCATATTCATCAGACAGATTCCAGTTTGTTCATATTAATGACGATTTTTTCATCCGCACTAGAGTTAGTTATGTAGTTCCACAGGGTTCTGTGTTAGGACCAATATTATTGACTATGTACATGCTCCCCTTAGGGAATATTAATAGGAAGCACTGCATAAATTTCCATTGTTATGCAGATGACACTCAGCTTTATTTATCAATGAAGCCAAGTGAAACCAATCAGTTGGTCAAACTCCGGGCATGTCTGGACAATTGTCATTTCTTACTATTGGGATGTCCTTATAATTCTCTTAAAAACCTCCAGCTCATACAAAATGCTGCAGCCAGAGTTCTGACAGGAACCATTAAAAGAGATCATATCTCTCTGTATTAGCTTTTCTTCATTAGCTCCCTGTAAAATCCAGGGTATATTTTAAAATCCTGCTTATAACATATAAAACTCTTAATGACCAAGCTATATCGTATCTTAAAGACCTTACTATACCATATCATTCTAACAGAGCCCTTTGCTCTCAGGCTGCAGGTTTACTTGTGGTTCCCAGAGTTTCCAGAAGTAGAATGGGGGGAAGTCATCAGGCTCCTCTGTTGTGGAATCAGCTCCCAATTTGGGTTCGGGAGACACCCTCTCTACTTTTAAGACTAGGCTTAAAACTTTCCGATTTGATAAAGTTTATCATTAGGGCTGCTCAGGATCGCAAGAGCCATCCCTTAGCTATGGTGCTATAGGTCTGTAACTGCTGGCCTCACCACTTGAACCTGGTTCTGTCAGAGGTCCATGGTTTTACTCACCACACCATTTATGCCACTCTTTCCCAAAGGTCCTTTAGGAACAACTACCAGGTAAGTCTCGATGCCTCTCTCCCTCAGGTAGTCACAGCGGTCACCTCCATTACCTGGCTCCACATCAAACTCCCCATGAAGACACTCCATGGTGCTCTGTGAGATGTGAACACGACTGGTGCACACATAACAAGAGGTCAAAGATTAGACAGGCCGTTGCGCAACCACTTGCCATGTGAGTGCATCTCTATGCCTCAAAGAGCTGTGAACAGAACATTACAAGGTTATGATGTCCTAATCATCTGAAAATGTGCTATATGCATTAGAGTGCTGAACTGTAACAAAAGAATAAATTTTTGTTAGTTTTATGTGTATATAACATGACATCTAAGCAAAACTATATGAGATGATTAGACAGTGAGATCCAGTTGATGGTTCGGGAAAAATGATAGCAAACAGTCCCTGTATGAATAATTTTTGGTCAAACTGGTAAGAATAAACATTCATGTTCAATAATGTTAATGTGTTTCAAATTTGTTTTTTTAAAAACTAATCAATATTTCTTTTTTGAAAAGGGTTTAAGTTAGTATGTGAAACATGTCCTTTTTCTTTTGGCAGTGAACCAACAGAGAATTTAAATTTTAACTCTATTGTTCCCTTCAGTGGCAACACATGAATAAAGCACCTGGACACTGCAGTGCCTACAACAGAGTTGCCACGCCCTTGGAAGTTTTTCTCTTTTTTTGCTTTTCCACACTGAAACTATTTAGGCTTTTTTTTTACTGAGACTTCTGCAAAGTAATATCAATAATTTTTAAATATCAAATGTAAAATAAATGACACATAATGCATAAGCATTCACCCTGTCAAATCACTATTTAATAGATGGCCTATGGCCACAATTACACCATTGAGATTGTGTATCTACACAGGTCTCAATCAACCCTGCACATCTAGACAGTACTTTTTTACCCCATCCTTCCTTGCAAAACGGGTATCGTGAGTGAACAACCCTTCTGAAGTCCAGGAACAAATTCTCATTTGGATTAAGGTCTGTGCTCTGACTTGGGCACTCTAGAACATTCACCTTGTTGTTTTTAAACCATTTCTGTGTAGCTTTGGCTGCATGCTTCGGGTCACTGTCTTGCTGTAACGTAAATCTTTTCCCAGGTAACAGTTGTTTTGCAGACTGCATCAGGTTGTCCTCTGAATTTCCCTATACTTTGTTGCATTAATTTTACCCTCTACCTCCACACACCTTCCAGGGCCTGCTGCCACATCATGATGCCGCAAACACCATGCATAACGGTAAGGATGGTGCATTTGTGATGGTGTACTGTGTTTGGTGTCTGACAACTAAAACATGGTATCTTGTTTGATAGCCAAAAGGCTCAATTATAGTCTCACCAGACCAAAGAACCTTATCATGGCTTATCAATGGCTTTGAAGTCTCCCAGATGCCTTCTGACGAATTCTAGTCAAGAACCTTTTCAGCAGTGGTTATTCTTTGCAAAGCTCCTATAAAGCTTTGACTGGTGAAGAACAGGCAACAGTTTCTGTATGCGCAGTGTCTTATCTCAGCCATATTAATTAGGGCCCGAGCACAAAAGTGCAAGGAAAAGTGGTCAGTGTGTAACACTGAACGCCGTCCTGCACTACAGTGCGAGGACATTATTGGTCCTGCTTCATTTCTTTCTTTCTTTCTTTTTTCGTTAATTTGACCCCTTCGACATGCTCAAAAACTCCCCAAATTTGATATTTTGGGGGAATTACACATATGAATGGCAAAATTACTAAATAGCGCAGCCTTGAAAATTGGACCTTAGTGGAGTTAATACGGCTAGTTTCATGTACAGCTTTGAAATTCGATACACATGTACAGTAGCCCGAGACAAAAACATTCCATGGCGTCCCCTAGAAAAGTGGTGTGCAGGCATTGGAATTTAACAAACTCCTCCTCGGATTTTTATCCGATCTTCATCAAATTCACTGTGTGGCATCAAGACCCATCCAGGATGAAAAATTATTAAAATCTCATAGCTGCGTCACACAGTGTGGGCGTGGCAGGGCGGCCATTTTGAGCAAATTCTCTATGCGGAACGAAATGGATTTTGGAGGTGAAGGGATCCACGTAATATCACCAAATCCACATAAATCCTCACAAATCTCAGAAACTAACGTTTGATATACAATTCAGGAATGGGTGTGGTCAAACGGCCCCACGTGCCCCCTACAAATATTCAAATACTCATATAAAATCACTGCTTTATGGTACAAACATGAAATTCAGTACACACATACAGTAGCCCGAGACAAAACATTCCTGCTTTTGAAATTTCACAAAAGCTCCACGGCGTCCCCTAGACAAGGTGGTGTGAAGGCATTGGAATTTAATGAACTCCTCCCAGGATTTTTGTCCCATCAATAGGCTCTGTAGCATATTGACCCCTTCAGGATGAAAAGTTATTAAAATCTCATAGCTGTGTCACACTGTGTGGGCGTGGCAGGGCGGCCATTTTTAGCGTGTGGCCATAAACTGTGAAAGGCTCATAACTTGACTGTACATGATCAGATGTGAATGAAATTTGATATGCTTGATGATAGGCTATCCCTCAACACTTGGGCGTGGCCAATCAGCTCCATAGCACTTCCTAGAAATTTCAAAAATTCATATGAAATCAGTGGTTTGTCCTACAGACATGCAATTTGGTACATGTGCACAGCAGGATGAGACAAACTTGGACTTTCCAAAAGTCTCTACATCGCCCCCTAGAAAATTTCTGATATAATCCTTGACATTGGCCAGCTAAGTCTCAACAACTCAAAATTTCTGCCACAGCTCATCATACACCACACCTCGACATGCGCCACGTCCCGACATGCGTGGGTGTGCGAGGGCCTGTCCGACGCTGCTTGCAGCTTTATTTTATTTCTTACTGATAGATTTACCTGTGCTCCAAAGGATATCAGTGACTTGGAAATTTTCTTGTATCCATCACAGACTTATGCTTTTCAGTAACCATTTCATGGAGTTTCTTGGAGTTTTCTTTTCTTCTTCTCAGTGTAGTTATAGCCAGGAGTATTGATTCACCAGTGACTGGACCTTCCAGGTAAAGGTGTGTTTATGCTACAATGACTTGAGATACATTCAGTGCAGTTGATCTCCATTTCACTAACTGTGTGACCTCTAGCAACAACTGGCTGCACTGTTGAATTAGGTGGGTCACTTTAAAGGGTATAAATACTTCTACATTTAAGTATTTTGCATTTTAGAGCAGAATGAATCCTTCTCCAAAACAGAGTGGAACGTGACACTGAAGCACAGAGACTCGACTCTGTGCTTCAGCTTAGACCCAACCCTTGTCTGTGGTCAGGGTTGAGTCGAGTTGGAGCTGACATTTCCATTGAGTTGTGATCAGTGTTGGGAACATTTCTTTTAAAAAGTAATTAGTTATAGTTACTTGTTACTTGTCCCAAAAAGTAACTAAGTAAGTAACTGAATTACTCCACTATAAAAGTAACTAGTTACCAAGGAAAGTAACTACTGCATTACTTTTTTAAAGTTTTAATATGTCTAAGAATTGACAACAGTGTCAACGAGGGTTTTTTTGGCCACTACTTTTGTAGAAGCGTGTGCCGCTGACCGATGCTTCATTAGATCAGAGTTGCTTACAACGGACGTGGAAAAACACTTCACTCCGGGACATAACGCACACTTCACATGTACGTTCTTGCCTTTTACCTCAAGGAGAATAAAGTAGTGTCTGTACTTCCATTTTCAAAATGCCAACTTTCCTTCCAGACTCGCCACTGCTGCAGCTTACCTTTGCTGGTTTGGCTGTGTGGGACCGCCGTGTGTGTGTGTGGTTTGTGTGTAAACTGAACAGTGCCTCTGATGGTTTAGCGTGAAAACTTATGCTGCCTTAGCCAATCATCATCACTTGTGCAGTTGTCACGCCTCCTCCCTCACCAAAGAAAAAGTAAACAGTTTTGCAGCTCCCGTGGCTGAGAGCAAAGTCGGATGACAAGAACTTCAAAGAGTAGCTTTAGTTTATAACGCACCCAATTTAACTGTCGGTAACGGTAACGTAATTAGTTAGATTACCCGTTACTGAAAAAAACAACGCCGTTAGTCCCATCACTGGTTGTGATGCCACATTTTACCACTGTGACAATGGTACTTTGCAGTATTTTGCTCAAAAAACCTAAGCCACAGCCATACTTATAACAGGTGAAAAATGGCTGCAGGATGATTTACTTGAATAAGCCCATGTCGAATTGATCAACTTCAACTCAGTAGAACGCAACTGAAAAAAATCTGACGTTTTTAAGGAGTTAACATGGTCACTGACACTAATCTACTTCAGTTTGATTGCTGACCAAGAAATAGAATGTGGGGAAATTTTGTGTTTCATTTACTCATGTTACCTGCTTAGCTGATCGTTTACTTGTGTGAGACATCAACTCATGAGGTGGTTAAGAAACTCCTCAGTGGCAAAGCGCCGGGTGTGGATGAGATTCGCCCTGAGATGCTGAAGGCTCTGGACATTGTTGGACTGTCTTGGCTGACACGTCTCTTCAATGTCACGTGGGCATCGGTACGGTGCCTATGGAGTGGCAGTTCGGGGTGGTGGTTCCCATTTTAAAAAAGGGGGACCGGAGGGTGTGTGCCAACTACCGGGGTATCACACTTCTCAGCCTCCCTGGGAAAATTTACTCTAGGGTGCTGGAAGGGAGGCTCCAATCTATTGTCGAACCTCGGATTCAGGAGGAACAATGTGGATTCCGTCCTGGTCGTGGAACAGTGGACCAGCTCTTTACCCTTGCAGAGCTGCTGAGGGGAGCATGGGAGTTCAACCTGCCAGTCCACATGTGTTTTGTGGATCTGGAGAAGGCCTACAACCGTGTCCCCCTAGGGACTCTGTGGGGGGTAGTGCGGGAGTATGGAGTGCCGGGCTTGTTGTTTCGTGCCATTAGGTCCCTGTACAACCAAAGTGAGAGCTGTGTCCGCATTCTCGGCATAAAGTCAAACACGATTCCAGTGGGCGTTGGACTCCGCCAGGGCTGCCCTTTGTCTCCGATCCTGTTTGTGGTTGTCATGGACAGGATTTCTAGGCGCAGCCGTGGTGAGGAGGGCGTCCGTTTTGGGGACCTTAGTATTACATCTCTGCTTTTTGCAGATGATGTGGTGCTGTTGGCTTCATCAGACCGTGACCTTCAGAAAAACTGGAGCGGTTTGCAGCTGAGTGTGAAGCGGTGGGGATGCGGATCAGCACCTCCAAGTCCAAGGCCATGGCTCTCAGCCGGAAACCGGTGGACTGCTCCCTCCAGGTTGGGGGGGGAATTGCTACCTCAAGCGAGGGAGTTTAAGTATCTCGGGATTTTGTTCATGAGTGACGGGAAAATGGAACGCGAGATGGACAGGCAGCTGGATGTGGCGTCAGCAGTTTTGCGGGCACTGTACCGGACCGTTGTGGTGAAGAGGGAGCTGAGCTGCAAGGCGAAGCTCTCTGTTTACCAGGCCATCTACATTCCAACCCTCACCTATGGTCATGAGCTCTGGGTAGTGACCGAAAGGACAAGATCGTGGGTACAAGCGGCCGAAATGAGCTTCCTCTGCAGGATGGCTGGGCTCAGCCTTAGAGATAGGGTGAGAAGTTCGGCCATCTGGAGGGAGCTCGGAGTAGAGTCGCTGCTCCTTCGTATCGAAAGGAGCCAGTTGAGGTGGTTTGGAGATCTGATTCGGATGCCTCCAGGGAGGCTTCCTTTGGAGGTATTCCGAGCACGTCCGCCCAGGAGGAGGCCCCGGGGCAGACCCAGAACCTGCAGGAGGGATTATGTATCTCATCTAGCCTGGGAACGTCATCTAGCCAGGATGAACTGGAAAGCGTTGCTGGGGGGAGAGATGTCTGGAACGACCTGTTTCGTCTGCTGCCTCCGCAACCCGGCCCCAGATAAGCGGAAGAAAATGGATGGATGGATGGATGAATAGTATTCTTCAGAGGATTAGAAGGTCAGGTGAGGAGCCAAATAACTTATTTAGTAATATAATTATGGCCATCATAATGTATAAAGCCATTTTTTAGACAACTGAGGCACTTATTTAGCTACAAACACTTCTCAGTGACAGATTGTGTCCACTTGTGCAGTTTCATCCAATAAAACTCAAAAGGACACTCTTCTGTTTGCAAGTATTTGTTCAACATCAGAAAGACAAAGCAGATTCCAAAGTATTTTTTCTTCAGGTAACATGTCAGAACCTATGCTTTTCAATGTTTATGAATTCTAAAACTTTCTGATTATTTCCAGGTTTGCATAGATCTTAGATAAGGCTTCAGACTAACACCATAATTGTTTTTTTTAAATTAAGTAAAATGTATGAATATAACCCTCTAACCAATGTAGAACTTTGCTTGCTGTTTTGATACACAGGTATAATTTAAAAGTTGTAGTGAGGACTCCTTTACTTTTTAATTAAATTAAGAAGATCAAGGTAGGTCTTGATGGGGGTGAGCTACTCCAAAAAAACTGCTAAAATGACCCTCTGACCTCACATTAAAGGACCACAAAAAGTAGCTGCCAGGCTTCATCATTGTTAAGTTGAAAAAATCTCTACATCATTGGACCACAATACCATCTTGTGACTTTGGATAACTAGGATCTTGTGGAACACTTATTAGTTATGCAAGTTTAACACCTATCATACACACCTCGACCCACCTAGCTGTCTTTTGTTCTCCAATTTTTTGCCATCTTCCATCTCTGGCTTTTGTCATTGAAACTAATGCCTTTTATTTATTTATTAGGGCCCAAGCACGAAGGCCAGTGTTCCATGTTTCACACTGATCGCTGGCCGTTGCACTATTGTTCCTGCTTTGTTTCTTTCTTTCTTTGTTTCTTTTTCTTACGTCTCTTTGAACCCCAATTTGACCCCTTCAATATGCTCAAAAACTCTCCAAATTTGGCACGCACATCAGGACTGGTGAAAAACTTGATATTTTGGGGGAATTACACATATGAATGGCAAAATGTCTCAATAGTGCCACCTTGAATATTGGACTTTAGTGGAGTTAATACGGCTAGTTTCACGTACAGCTACAACATTCAAAATGTACAGTAGCCTGAGACAAAAACATTCCTGCTTTTTTTAAATTTCAAAATAGTCAATAGTCACAGTACAAAGTGGCTTGAATCAACATTTTTGTCAAAACTTGATCAAAGGAAATGTGATGTATGGAGCTAAAACTCTTACCCTGGTATCCCTCCAGCTTCCATTTTGTTGGCCACAGTGACGTCTGTGGACCAAACATCATACTGCCAGCGTTTCTGGCCAAGCACTCCACCCAGGACTGTACCACTGTGTACTCCAACCCGCATGTCAACATCAGTCTGGGTTTTCTCTCGGACGTACCTGTGGTTGGTTCACAAAGCAACCACATTAAATAAAAGGCAGCAGGAAGCGCAGCTTGCTTTCATTAGTGCTCTTATCAATCCAGCTTTCTTTCCCATTTCAAAACCCTAAATACCATGACACCACAAAACCAATTTCATGCAATGGGAAATGCTGTCTCTGACATATATTGTTTAGAGTACGAAGGGACAGCGGAATGAATGACCTCTCATAGTCAACCAGAGTTCAGTTCACTTTATATCACAGCTGCAGTCGACAGAAAGTCAATCGGAGTCCATCAAAATGATCAATTCCCTGCTGTGGACAAAGTAACTAGTCCACCGCATTACATCAAAGAGAGGTTAATCTTTAGAACAGGCCAGCATAGCCTAGATTTATCTCAGGCTGCTCCTGACCCATTATGCGTGTACTCACGAGATGGCCTCCACCATGGCCAAGCCCATCATGATGGAGCAGGCAGCATGGTCCTCCCTGTAGTCTGGCAGCCCACAGATACAGTAGTAGCAGTCTCCCAGGATCTTTATCCGCAGCTGGTGATATTTCTGACGGCACAGATAAGTTTTAGTCAGAGATGCACCCAAGAATATACAAAGATCCGACTGGGATATCTACATCTTTATCTATTCCTCTTATCCGAATCAGAATTTTAAAGACTGCTATGTAACAGGCTACAAGAGAGAACAAGCGTCTCATGGTAACAGAGTGGATGATGTTACATGAGGCTGCTAAGTTAATTACAAGAAGTGCATTTGAATGTGAGTAATCACTACAGCACACATGATGATGAATTGTAACCTTGCATGGTTTCCGCACTGCCAGACTAAAACAAAAAAGATATTGACAGCATGCTATTTTTGCCTTGTATTTCTATCTGTCTGTATTTTCCTCAACATAGGTCATATGTGAAATTAAGCTATTCATGCATGGGAACGATCAATCAGTGCTTCAGTTTATTAAAAGATACAGATATGCATGTCCACCACCATCAAAGCCTGGCAGTGCAATATAATAAACCTCCCTCACTTTAACTCAAAGATTAAAAGAAAAACTAACTTCCTTGATGGCAACTGATGTAAAAAAAAAAAAAAGGGAAGTATGTAAGTAAATGGAAGTCCATGGCTCTGAGAGTGAATAGCAGTAGCTGCTTTGATCTGTTTTCCTATTATTTGTATTCTAATTATGAGGAATAATCATAAATTAATCAAGTGCTTTATATATGTTGCATCTGTCATTTCTGACCACAAAAAAGGAAAAATTAGGTTTCCTGAAAGCCACTGTTTGTTTTGCAGACTGCTTTAAGATAAGAAATGTCCAAGTGTCTGTCTGCATCTGAATGTTAGGCAACACCAAGAGCGGTACATACAATATACAGTGTTCCTTTATTTCCATTATCTCAGCCACACATAAACTGTAAGCCAACCCTGTCAGAAAGCTGTTCTGCCTTTTTCTTAAACAACAGACCACCTGCTATTTACACACACACATATATATATATATATATATATATATATATATATATATATAAATATATATATACATATATAAGTGTGTGTGTGTGTGTGTGTGTGTGTGTGTGTATATATATATATATATATATATATATATATATATATATATACACACATATAAATGACAGCAACATTAGAATTAATTTTAAACATTGCTAGTAATCAGTAAGTTTAAAAAGGGGCTTTGAAAATGAGGGCAGAGGCTGCACCTCAAGACTGGACTACATCTAAAACTCAAGTCCTGTCCTCACCTTGTGCCAGAAACACAAACTGCAGGAAGTTGCTGCATCAAGCTGTATGAATTATTTTCAGATTCAGCTCCCCCATAAAAACAATTGGATGTTTCGACATTTCTGTGCGAACACAAATGAGGTACAGCCCCCATTTTACGAGTGAGGCCATTTCAGATCAGTAGGTCCTGTACATGTAGCAGCACAAGGTGCAAAAGGGAATCTACAATGATTCAGATAAATGATAAGGAAATGTTCACTGGATGCATCAAGTCTATTTTAGTTTTAATTTTACAATATCTCACATGATAAATGGTCATATCTTACTGTAAAAAGTAATACAAGATCATTATGTAATTCAAGAATAAAATACAAAAAAACACTTTGGTAGGTAACTAAATTAAAAAGTGCTGCAATGAAACGTCATCTACACGGAAACACAAACAAGAAAAAGAAAAACTGAGTTATAACTGACCTGTTGGGTGATTTAAAGTGATCTCACAAAAACACAAGAACTGACATGAAACACGGACATAGATTCTAAATATCTAGATAACACTATATATAATATTTCTTGTAATCTTGATTAACATAATGCAAATTAATGCATGTCTACCACTGAAACATTTAAAGGTCATGCAAATGTAATTTCATTATGATGTATACATCACTGTTGTTATGTAACATTGTGAAACTCACTGCAGCCAGCTTGTCAAAGCGAGCAAAGAGTTCATTAAGCAGTTTGACCAGCTCCTGAGCACTGCAAGATGATGACAGCTGGGTGAAGCCAACGATGTCTGCAAACAAAATACTGCATAACAACAAGAGATGCATACAAAACAGCACATTAGTACTGATATCATGTTGCTACAGTCACAAAACTAGTATCTTTAATGCACATTTTTTATACTTCTAAACTCTACTCTAAGACCAAGAGGTTCTCACCCCTTCTATTAATCTTGCAATAGGTGGAAATTAACTTAACAAAGCCATCCAATTTTGTCTGCTCTATCATCACAATATTTTTCTCACTCAACATTGATACATTTATGGCAGTTCATAATTTTCACAATTTGTTTAACTTTAAAAAATTTCTTAAGCTTAAATTTCTCTGTTATAATAGGATATTCACAAGCTGGGAATGAGCAACAGAGAACTGCAAACATAGAGTCTATTCATTTAAATAAGTCACTGACAGTAAAATAAACAATGACACCTCCACGGAACTGTCTCACTTACTTTGAGTCTAGATGGGGCTTATTTAAGAATGGTTTACAATTTTTCAAGCCTATCTTACAACAACATTGCCTGTTCAAAATGGGCCAACTGCCTAGCTGTCAGTATTGCTGCTTTCTCAATATTAACTGTCAAGTGCTCATCCAAACTACTTCACACTGAACACTCAGTTCAAATGACTGCATGGGGTTACCAAAACATTAACATTAAAGCATAAATTAGCTGATTCCTTATCAGGTACAAATAGCACCGCTGAGAGAGAGGGTTAAGATTGAGGCTTTTTACCATTCAACTAATAAAACAATTAAATGATTACAAGTAAATAATAAAAGCTTGTCTCATTATTTTTTTCAATAGTTAATTCACTGATCTAATCATAATTCAGCTTAATTCATTTTAGTTGTATTTATGTAGCGCCACTTCACAAATTAGGCAATCTCAAGGCACTTTTCTTCCTAAAATCATCTAATGTCCACATCATTGCTGTAGCGCAACTTGATAATAGTAATGGAAAAATACTGGACCCCAACTTCAAAACAATACATAGATTTAATCCTAATTTAAATCCATGCCATTTTATGCCATAGTAACCCTTTCCCTGAAGTGCAGAATCAGTGTTTTACTTAACTACTTGTCTCAGGAGTGGAAATGGTTATGACATGCCACTTTATTGGTGAAGTAGCATGCAGCTAACATACAGCCCTTTCTCTATGTGAAATACATTCCTTCTAAAACTTCGCAATGTATATTCGTACAGTATGAAAACTGTGGAGTCTCCCATCATTTTCACTAAAATACATCAAGATTAATCTTTTAATTTCTTGAGTAAACAGATGAAATGATAGGCAGAAATCTCAAGATTCAATTCAGATTCTTGGAGTCATGATCCAATTCAGAATCAGTTCCTAATTTGAAACAATTCTGGCAGGTTTCCTACACATTTTCCATTTAAAATTTTTCCAGACTTCTGTGTAGATTTGTCAGATCATATCTGACCATTGTTAACATGCATGTTACATTCTGTATTAAGCCTGTACAGTGAATGAATTTTAGGCACACTGCTGACGCCAAATATTGAATAGCCTATTTTGAACATGCTTTCATTGAACAAACTGCACATAGATACCAAATCATTTAAATGGGATATTAATTTAAACAAGACATTATAGCTATGGTACATGGAATTAAAGTATAATTTCCCCTGTTGCTCTGTTTAAGATATTTACTTTTAACAGAAACATCACTTGGCATTAGTTGGCAGCCCCTGTCTCCCACAAGCTTCTGACAAGCTTCTGGTGTCTTTAAACACAGAACTGGTGCAGTTCAACTAAATCTGTGACACATACTTGTTTCTTTAGCACAGTCCACAGGTTCTCAATGGGTTTTAAGTCTATGGGAAGGACAGTCTTAATTCTAGCCTGATGTAGCCATTTCCTTACCACTTTTGATTTTGATATTTGGTGTCATTGTCTTGTTGGAACACCCAACTTTCTGGCTCATGATTTTAAGTTTTCCTAAATAATTTGGAGGTAATCTTCCTTCATAATTCTATTTACTTTGTGTAAACCACTCATACATAAAAAAAACAATTGTTTGCACGGATGATTTAGGGATATGCAGCTGATCGAAATAGCTCCAAGTAACTTTCCTGACTTGTCATGTCAATGATTAATCTCTTCAGATCTGTACTAAGCTCCTTATACTTGCCCATTATTTCATTTGTGGCCGAGTCTAATGATTCCACTAAATAGACCATACTTAAATTGACTCAGTCAGCAGCTATAGTCAATTTTAATCACTCACAAAAAGTTAACCTCTTTTCTTGACATTAAGAAAATAATACTTCAAGTTGCTGTATGTATATTTTGACCAAGCAGATTTTGTAATTTTTCCAGAAGACCTATAATAAATCTATGAAAGAACCAAAATGTATGTTTTTTTGTGACAAACATACATGCGTTTCAATGATTACATAATAGAAAAATAAGAGTTATAGGAGTCACTGAAAACTCAGGACTGCCATGATTTACATGGTCTTTACAAGTGTATGTAAATTTTTGTTCAAAACTATCCCAGGCTACGTACTAGCTTGTCTTAAACGGTAATGTTGGACTCTGCCCACCAAAACCTAATAGAAGTACCAAGTTACCTGACATTTTCATGCCTGTACATGTACATGGTGTTGAACTGCTGCATCTCTTTCTGACTTGGCTCCTTCTTCATGTCCTGAAGCATCTCATCAGCTATGTGCTTTGGAAGAATAGAGAGCAGGAGACGTTCCTGTGGAGGACATATACAGATAACATCAACAACAGCGAATATAATCAGGCACCACTTATGTCCTGTTAGTTTCACTAAAACTGAGAAAATCCCAGAATTTGATTTCTTATGAGTATTTAATTATACACTGGCTACAGTAAGCAGTTACAGAAATAATTAAAACACTTAATTTTTTTTCTTTTTAAGAGTAAGATTTTCAAATGGATATCTGTCAGGATGTGGTTAGTCTAGTTTAACATAAAGACTGCAGAGAGAAACTATTTCACTCTTTTATCTGAAGCATCTGTTGATTGCTAAGAAAGCCATTCTTTCTTCTCCTGGCAGTATGTAGGAAACATACTATTTTCCAGCCATGTCTGTAATGTGTTAGCATTAGCAATGGGTTGGCTGTGACTAAAGTACTATCACTCAGTCATGCCTGGCCTTGTGCTAATATCATTAGATTAGCTGTCCATTACAGCCTTTTATGTACACTATATTACCAAAAGTATTTGCTCACCTGCCTTGACTCACATATGAACTGAAGTGCCATCCCATTCTTAACCCATAGGGTTCAATATGATGTCGGTCCACCTTTTGCAGCTATTACAGCTTCAACTCTTCTGGGAAGGCTGTCCACAAGGTTGATGAGTGTGTTCATTGGAATATTTGACTATTCTTCCAGAAGCGCATTGGTGAGGTCACACACTGATGTTGGTCGAGAAGGCCTGGCTCTCAGTCTCCGCTCTAATTCATCCCAAAGGTGCTCTGTCGGGTTCAGGTCAGGACTCTGTGCAGGCCAGTCAAGTTCATCCACACCAGACTCTGTCATCCATGTCTGTATGGACCTTGCTTTGTGCACTGGTGCACAGTCATGTTGGAAGAGGAAGGTGTCCGCTCCAAACTGTTCCCACAAGGTCGGGAGCATAGAATTGTCCAAAATGTTTTGGTATCCTGAAGCATTCAAAGTTCCTTTCACTGGACCTAAGGGGCCAAGCCCGACTCCTGAAAAACAACCCCACACCATAATTCCTCCTCCACCAAATTTCACACTTGGCACAATGCAGTCCGAAATGTACCGTTCTCCTGGCAACCTCCAAACCCAGACTCGTCCATCAGATTGCCAGATGGAAAAGCGTGATTCATCACTCCAGAGAACGCGTCTCCACTGCTCTATAGTCCATTGGCGGCGTGCTTTACACCACTGCATCCGGCGCTTTGCATTGCACTTTGTGATGTACGGCTTGGATGCAGCTGCTCTGCCATGGAAACCCATTCCATGAAGCTCTCTGCGTACTGTACTTGTGCTAATCTGAAGGCCACATGAAGTTTGGAGCTCTGCAGCAATTGACTGTGCAGGAAGTCGGCAATCTCTTTGCATTTTGCGCCTCAGCATCCGCTGACCCCTCTCCGTCAGTTTACGTGGCCTACCACTTCGTGGCCCAGTTGCTGTTGTTCCCAAACGCTTCCATTTTCTTATAATAAAGCTGACAGTTGACTGTGGAATATTTAGGAGCGAGGAAATTTCACGACTGGATTTGTTGCACAGGTGGCATCCTATGACAGTTCCACGCTGGAATTCACTGAGCTTCTGAGAGCCACCCATTCTTTTACAAATGTTTGTCAAAACAGTCTGCATGCCTAGGTGCTTGATTTTATACACCTGTGGCCAGGCCAAGTGATTAGGACACCTGATTCTGATCATTTGGATGGATGAGCAAATACTTTTGGTAATATAGTGTATGTTGTCTGCTATCTTTAGGCCATGGGGCATGCTGGAAAAATGTTCAGTTTTTGTTGGACCCATCAGGGAACTACACAATTTTCATTAAGGTGTTAGAGTTTGTCTGTTCAAACAATAATAAGCAAAGCTTGCTGAAATTTACTTGCACACTAATTAGTAATGGCCACGTAAATATTACATGTAAGTCTAGCCAATTGTGATTTGGATATTTCCCAATTAGTGACTCTGCACAGCCTCTTAGCTAATAGGATGGCTCAGATACCTTGAGAGTCACCAGATGACTTATCTAACGTGTGTAAAACAAAGCATGATGGCAGCCTCCTTTGTGTGTTGTATTCATGTTGTTCCTGAAGAAAATTGACCTATTATACCCATTTCTCAAACAAGTTTTGCGAAAATTGTGGAGTGCACTGAGCAATGCATAGATGGAGATGGCATACAGCACAGCATAGCCATGGATTTAGTAGGTAAATGCCAAAATATGTGGCACAGGACACTGTGATGGAAGAAGTGTTAAGCAGGTAAATACAAGCAGCAAAACAAAGGAATGCCGGCCTACTGTCAGTAGTACCGGTACTGACTTCAGCAGTGCACATCTGATGCTGTCCCCTAATGAACATGCATTGGTTGCCTGGCAGACAATGAGTATGGGTATCACAGTGCTTGCTATATGAAAAATAAGAAAATCATAGCTGCAAGTCTGAAAAAGGTTCAGAAGAAAGTAGAAAACCAGAAGTCTCAACTTAAAGATAGCATGCTTCACCAACCTGTGAACCAAGGCCAAAACGCATGTGCTCAAAGGATACTGCCAGATCTAGGGAGGATTACCGCAAAGACTTTTCCCCTGAACTGTGTCTGATTTGTAACAAAGAACAATACATCTGTGAATCCCATTCGAGAAAACAAAAAAAGGAACAGTTGGTTCAGTGTAAAACCTTTAATGCTGCAGATCTGCTAAAAACAGCAGCCACAAAAAAAGGTTAATCTTCAATTATTGTTGAGAATTGATGGTGTAGATCTGATAGCAAAAGAAGCAAAATTCTGTAGTATTTGACCAGACCTTCTACTCGAAGGCACAGCAGATACGTTGGAGTGATGAGAACTTTCAGAAACAACTGGTCCTTCACCAATCCACATTTAATCTCCCGATATTAAATACTCTGTTCTTATTCTAGCTGTGCAATAAAATACTGTTTGAGGCTCCCCATCAGGTGTGTGATACTTCCAGGCCCCTTCTCTGTGGGGGAATTTAAGGCACAAGAAAAATGAAGACAACCAGGGGGCAGATTCAGAGTATACTGGAAGGATTACATATCCTATGTAACCTGGGAATGCCTTGGGATCCCTGACTAGAGCTGGAAGATGCTGCTAGAAAAAACATGTTTCTGTCCCACTTTGAATAATGTGCTGTTATCAACGTTAACTGTGTCAGCTTTCAAAACTGTAATCAAAATCTGACAGAGGCAGAGAAGCAATAAATGGCTGAGCAGGTTAACTCCATAAATTACAGCTGACACCGTCTCAGGAGACCATTGCCATGGTAACTGGCAGCAACCGGATGCTTCCTTATTAGTTGGCAGCCTTTGTCTCCCAGCAGCCCGTACTTCTTCATTAATATTCTGGGAGTTTTTTTTCAGTCCTCATGTTGTCTTTTTCCTATTTTTCAGCTCACACAGCAACTACATAAAATAAGTCTATATTCTTGACAGCTGTATAACTTATTTTGATTACTGGAAATCTAAATAATTCTCGTGGTTCTAGTGTGGCAATAAACATAACCACTCTCTCCAGTGCTAAAGCTATTTTCCATGATGAATCAATTGTATCCATGCTAAACATCTTGGGCTGCTTAAGAATAGCGCTAACAGAGATTTGGATTAGAGGGATCTAATGAGATTCCACATTTAACTGTCTTGTTTTTTGGTTCTTTTAATGTAGTAGTATTAATTTGAAATAGCTTATTGAGAGCAGCTCCTCTTCCATTCATTTTACACTTATGTAAACTTGGTGGTTGGGGGCCTGACATAGTTTCAGTGGGGTGTTGGGAGGATGATGGCTGTAAGGAAGCGGCAGAAAAGTGTGTCATTCATAGAGAGATTTTGACCAGCTTGTGGGGCCACATGTTTATTATGTAAATTTAGAGTGAGCTTTTACCAACAGAATTAATATTTTGATTAATCTAACTTTCTTAAGTTTCTTGTCTTGTTTAAAATTGCACTACCACTGTCATCAAACTGGAATGAAAGACCCACTGACGTACAACTCTCTATTTACTGCAATACTGCAAAGTGTAACTATGCCATAGTAAAAATGCATAGCCAACAGACTTCTAATTTTCAATTTAAATTGCCACATAAAGTGTAAGTCAAACCTAACACTGAAAACAAAACCTGAACTTTGACTTGTATTTGACTTCTGTGACTAATCTGTAGGTTGATTGCATCTGATTAGAAGAAACACACAATTCAAAAGTCCATGGCTTAGTTATTGTGCCAATTTTGCCATGTGTGGTGTATGTTACAGAATTTAAGCTTGAGCTAACTCTGTTCTGCACACAAATAGATTATTGATATCTGCCGTGTATTTCTGTATATTATACATTGATATAAACTGCCACTCATAAACACCAGAATGTTGTACTACCCAGGGCTTTTCACACCACAGAAAGGCTTGTTTTGCAGAGCAGGCAAATTAACATAAAAAGGCAAATACTTTGGTGACATACACGAATGTGTGTAAAAACAACTGTAAGAGTTCTTTGTGTCACTGGCTGCTTGCTCATAGAGAATCCAAAGGAAGAGGAACAGGTCATCCCCAAACTGTTTCCACAAAGTTGAGAGAATGAACTTGTCCAAAATGTCTTGGTATGCTGAAGCTTTAAGAGTTCCTTTCACTGGAAATAAGGGGCCAAGCCCACCCCTGAAAAACAACCCCACACCCAAATCCCCCTCCACAAGACTTTACACTTGGCACAATGCAGTTAGGCAAGTATCATTCTCCAGGCAAATCGCCAAACCCCGACTCGTCCATTGGATTGCCACACAAAGAAGCATGATTCGTCACTCCAAAGAACATGTCTCCATTGCTCTGTGGTGGCATGCACTTGGTGATGTAAGGCTTGGACGCAGCTGCTTGGCCATGGAAACCTATTCCATGAAGTTCTCTACGGACTGTTCTTGAGCTAATCTGAAGGCCACACAAAGTTTGGGGGTCTGTAGCTATTGACTCTGAAGAAAGCTGGTGATTGGTCTGCATGCCTAGGTGCTTGATTTCATACACCTGTGGCCATGGAAGGGATTAGAACATCTGAATTCAATTATTTGGAGGGGTGTCCCAAAATGTTTGGCAATATAGTGTATGTTGTGAACTGGTGCTACATAAATAAAACTGAATTGAACATGAATGTGACCGAATGTGACCATTGAAAATGAAACCGAGCAACAGGAATGACCTGTCAATCAACAAACAGTGCATGAGTGAAAATACTCTATAACTAACTCTGGTGTGAGTGGAAGAATCATTGTTAACATAAATAAATTGGAATCTATCTGATATATATGATTGAAACCAGTTTAGTGCAGTTCTATTGATACCAATGGCATGTTCCAGTCTATGTAATAAAATGTTGTGTCAAACGCAGCACCAAGATCCAGCAGGACAAGCACTGAGACAAGTCCACTGTCAAAGGCTATAAGAAGATCATTGGTGACTTTCACCAGTGCTGTTTTTGTATTATGATGCATTCTAAATCCAGACTGAAACTCTTTAAACAAAAAAATCTGTCTTGCAACAGCTATTTCAAGAATTTTAGGGTGGTTGGATATAGATCTATAATTTGATAAAACACCTGGATTCAGAGTAGGCTTTTTGAGCAGTGGTTGGATGACAGCAACATTAAAAGCCTGTGGTACGTTGCCTGTTAATAAAGAGAGACTGATCATGTCCCCCTGTGAAAAGAACGCCTTGGATCATGTTTACAGCAACATCCGTGATGCATACAGGGCTGCACCCCGCCCCCACTTTGGACACTCTGACCACATCTCTCTGTTTATGTACCCAGCATACAGACAAAGATTAAAACAAGCAAACCCGGCCATAAAACACATCCAAGTCTGGAACTCAGAGACTGAAAGCACCCTGCAGGACTGTTTTGCTGTGACAGACTGGGATGTGTTTAATGCTGCAGCCACTCTGGAGGACTCCTGTGTCAGCGTACAGGACTATGCTGAGTATGTGACTGGGTACATTAGCACTTGTGTTGATAACATCGTACCCACCATACAAGTCAGGAAGTTCCCCAACCAGAAGCCCTGGATAAACACTCAGGTATGTAACATGCTGCGTGCTTGCTGCATTGCATTTAAATCAGGCAATGAGGCCGAGTACAAAGCTGCCAAATACGGACTGAGGAAAGCTATCACAGCTGCAAAGAGGCAGTACAGAGAGAAGCTGGACGGCTTCTATTCCACTGCTGACTCCGGGCGGATGTGGAGGGGCTTGCAGCACATCACAGACTACAGGACTACCACCAGCACCATCAGCTCCACAGACAGCCTACCAGACGACCTCAATGCATTCTACACCCGCTTTGAGGCTACAAACAACAACACAGAGACACACACACACACACCTGGACCACCGGACCCCCTTCACCGCCACCAACAGTCTCATCAGGTCAGGTACACAAAGTCCTGAAGAGGATCAACCCCCATAAGGCAGCAGGACCAGACAACATCCCTGGCCGTGCTCTCAGAGCATGTGCCAACGAGCTGGCTGATGTCTTCACCTCCATCTTTAACCTTTCCCTCAGCCAGAGCACAGTCCCCTCCTGCTTCAAAACCACAACCATCGTCCCCCTCCCCAAGAAGAGCCCACCTACCTGCCTGAATGACTACAGACCAGTGGCACTCACTCCAATCATTATGAAGTGTTTTCAGAGAGTGGTACTGGCCCACATTCAGAGCAGCATACCGGACACACTTGACCCCCTGCAGTGTGCCTACCGGCCCAACAGGTCCACCTCAGACGCCATCACAGCTGTCCTCCACTATTCATTGTCCCACCTGGAAAACAAAGACTCCTACATCAGGATGCTCTTTGTGGACTACAGCTCCGCCTTCAACACGGTTATCCCCCACAAACTCACCCACAAACTGTCCACACTTGGCCTCCACCCCACCCTCTGCGACTGGCTCCTAGACTTCTTGACTGGCAGGCCCCAGTCTGTCAGGATTGGAAATAGGCATCGGCCAGCATTACCACAAATATTGGAACTCCACAGGGATGTGTCCTCAGCCCCATCCTCTACACCCTGTTCACATATGACTGTGTCGCTTCCCACAAGGACAACATCATCCTGAAGTTCGCTGACGACACTGCAGTGATAGGACGCATTACTGCGGGGGACAAAGCGGCCTACAGGATGGAGGTGGCCGGTCTGGTGTCATGGTGCGAGGACAACAACCTCACCCTCAACACAGACAAGATGAAGGAGATGATAGTGGACATGAGGAAGGAGAGGAGACCTCATCAGCCACTGTTTATCGGGGAGCTTGAAGTGGAGCGGGTGAGCAGCTTCAAATACCTTGGGGTCCACATCCCTGAGGACTTCACATGGACTTCCAACACCACAGAGCTGGTCAGGAAAGCTCAACAACGGCTGTATTTCCTGAGGAGGCTGAGGAAGTTTGGCATGTCAGCCAAGATCCTCAGCAACTTCTACAGCTGCATTGTGGAGAGCATCCTGACTAGCTGCATCACCGTGTGGTACGGCAGCACTACGGCCATGGACCGCAAATGCCTGCAGATAGTGGTCAGGACTGCTGAGAGGATCATCAGGACTCCACTGTCCTCTCTGCACAGCATCTACCACCGCAGAGTCCACAGGAGAGCTGCCAGTATCATTAAAGACACCACCCCACCACAGCACGGACTGTTCACACTCCTGCCCTCAGGACGGAGGTACAGGAGTGTGAAATGCAGGACAACCTGTTTAAGAAACTCTTTTTATCCCACTTCCAACAGAATCCTCAACAACTGACCGGATTATACTAAGGACACTTTAAAAAGCCATACACTTGATTTTGCAGTTCGCTTCTGTTTACATTTTTTGTACTACTTTGCACTAGATGCACATCCTGTTTGCACTAAATACGCTTTACTGTTCATATTTACATTGTTTTTTTTATTTCTATTTTACTCTATTTTATTTGTATATACTATTTTTTATACTTGTTGCTGGTAATCTGAGTGGACAGCAAAGTAAGAATTTCATTGTGCAGGGAAATGTGTTTCTTTACTGTTCAAATAAAACTTTGAATCTTGAATCTAATACTTGAGTGTTAATTAAAGGAAAAATATCCTTGAAGAATTACTGGTTTAGAAGAAGGGACTGTTGATGTGAGCTCTAGAGATTTACAGCAGAGAACCGGTCCAAATATAAGTGCGGTCCCACAGACACGTCCACTGACACTGCATCTAAAGGTACACTATATTACCAAAAGTATTTGCTCATCCATCCAAATGATCAGAATCAGGTGTCCTAATCACTTGGCCTGGCCACAGGTGTATAAAATCAAGCACCTAGGCATGCAGACTGTTTTGACAAACATTTGTAAAAGAATGGGTGGCTCTCAGGAGCTCAGTGAATTCCAGTGTGGAACTGTCATAGGATGCCACCTGTGCAACAAATCCAGTCGTGAAATTTCCTCGCTCCTAAATATTCCACAGTCAACTGTCAGCTTTATTATAAGAAAATGGAAGTGTTTGGGAACAACAGCAACTGGGCCACGAAGTGGTAGGCCACGTAAACTGACGGAGAGGGGTCAGCGGATGCTGAAGCGCACAATGCAAAGAGATTGCCGACTTCCTGCACAGTCAATTGCTGCAGAGCTCCAAACTTCATGTGGCCTTCAGATTAGCCCAAGTACAGTACGCAGAGAGCTTCATGGAATGGGTTTCCATGGCAGAGCAGCTGCATCCAAGCCGTACATCACAAAGTGCAATGCGAAGCGCCGGATGCAGTGGTGTAAAGCACGCTGCCAATGGACTATAGAGCAGTGGAGACGCGTTCTCTGGAGTGATGAATCACGCTTTTCCATCTGGCAATCTGATGGACGAGTCTGGGTTTGGAGGTTGCCAGGAGAACGGTACATTTCGGACTGCATTGTGCCAAGTGTGAAATTTGGTGGAGGAGGAATTATGGTGTGGGGTTGTTTTTCAGGAGTCAGGCTTGGCCCCTTAGTTCCAGTGAAAGGAACTTTGAATGCTTCAGGATACCAAAACATTTTGGACAATTCTATGCTCCCGACCTTGTGGGAACAGTTTGGAGCGGACACCTTCCTCTTCCAACATGACTGTGCACCAGTGCACAAAGCAAGGTCCATACAGACATGGATGACAGAGTCTGGTGTGGATGAACTTGACTGGCCAGCACAGAGTCCTGACCTGAACACGATAGAATACCTTTGAGATGAATTAGAGCGGAGACTGAGAGCCAGGCCTTCTCGACCAACATCAGTGTGTGACCTCACCAATGCGCTTCTGGAAGAATGGTCAAATATTCCCATGAACACACTCATCAACCTTGTGGACAGCCTTCCCAGAAGAGTTGAAGCTGTAATAGCTGCAAAAGGTGGACTGACATCATATTGAACCCTATGGGTTAGGAATGGGATGGCACTTCAGTTCATATGTGAGTCAAGGCAGGTGAGCAAATACTTTTGGTAATATAGTGTATGTTCATGTTTTTTTCTTCGATAATCAAAACCTTGTAAAGAAGGTCATGAAGTCATTACTACAGACGTCCAAAGGAATGCAAGAGTCCACTGAGCTGTGAATCTTTGTCCCACTGGCTACAGTGCTGAAAAAAAATCTGTGATTGTTCTTGTTTTCTTCTATAAGAGATGAATAATAAGCAGTTACTATCCTATGGAGTGTTTTTTTCTATGTGATAAAACTGTCTTTACAGTCTTTGTGATGTCTGCTTGAAGATGCACAATTGAGAATTATACAATATATATATATATATATATATGTATATATATATATATTGTTATAATAACCGATGCCATGTACATAAGTCAATAGCCAACAGCTAATTCGCAGACCAGGTCCCTAGCAATGGTAATACTCTTCTTGATTCATAGCCTTCTTTTTCAGAGATACAACAGTTTCAAGTGTTGTGAGACAGTGAGACTGCAGTCCTCTCAACTAGATTATCCACCTGTGTGGGACTAATGTTAGGATAGCTTTTCTTCATTATGTTGGAATATAGTAAATAATCATGAAACTAAGTTACTGCATTCTCAGATAAAAATCTATTGTAATGACACTTCTTGGTAAATGCTCAGTAGTCCATTATTGCAAATTCAAATTATATTAAAAAATGATTGAGTTATTATTATTAGGGGGCCAAGCCCGAGGGGCCTGGGACACGCGTATGCTAGCAAACGCGTTTCCCAGGCCCGAAGGGCTGGGAACCCTATTGTAATCGTTCCGATTATTATTAGGGGGCCAAGCCCGAGGGGCATGGGACACGCGTATGCTAGCATACGCGTTTCCCAGGCCCGAAGGGCTGGGAACCCTATTGTAATCGTTCAGATTATTATTATTATTCGTCTTCCTTATTTTTCCGTTGGTAAAAGTAGTGTTGCAGGCTATACCGTGCAAGGGAGGGTGGTGCAATTTGGAGGGTTGGTCCAGACCCCTGCCCTTACCTCAGATGCAAAAAATTGAACATGTCTGCCAGCAGGGGGCACTATAACCAAAGACAACACGTTTTGGGTTATAACTCCCAAACCGTATGTCGCACATTCAAAAACCTCATATCCACAGATTCCCTGAATAGCACTGAATCATCTGGGGTAAGCCACGCCCATTTCCGCCTATCATTTTTTTTTTGCAAAACGGTAAAAACTGGAAAACCTACTTTTTCGAACTCCTCCTTGGGTTTTTGTCCAATCAGTGTGAAACTTGGCACGTACAGTCTTCAGTTGGCCCTGATCTAAAGTTATCAAAAGAATTTTGTTCCGTCTAAATATGTGCAAATTATTAACGCATACATTTTTATAGCTAGCTATTAAAACGCCAACTGTTGCATATCTTGGTCAAAAGGAATGCTAATAACACCAAACCGGAGATCTCATGTTGTCATGTGACTGTGGGGGTATGAGCTAAATTTGGCTCATGCTGGCCACTAGGGGGCACTGCAACTATGGGAAATTTATATCTTTTAAACGGCAAGAGCGATTTTTCCCAAATTTGGTAGGTATGATGCTGGGTCACTCCTGAGGCCATAGCTTAATGTTACTCATGAATGGTCAAAGTGGGCGTGGCTTATTACAAGATAAACAACAAACTTTTATTTCAGCTCAAGTATTATGCTGAGGACTCTGAAATTTACAGGGTATATATAGAAGAGCACACAGACCACCCACACCAAAACTTGTGCATCTACTCCACTAGGTGGCGCTATAACGGTTGCAAACGCACTTTGTCCTGTAACTTTCACGTTTCAAATCAGGTGTTCGTAAACTTTATATCTACGTGTTCCCTAAATAGCGTCGCATCTTCTGACATAGGCCACGCCCACTTCCACTGCACATTTCTCTGTCTACGTCTGTACACATCAGAAACCTACTTTTTCGAACTCCTCCTACAGTTTACACTCTATCTCCACCAAACTTCGCACATATAATTTCCAGATGTGCACGAGCAAAAGTTATCAAAAGAATTTTGCTACTCCAAAAAATGTGCGACTTATAAATACACATTTTTTTGTGCTAGCTAAAAAGCACATACCGTTGCATATTTTTGTCAACGTGAAAGCTGTTGACATTGAACTCAACTCACTTGTGTCAAAGGTCAACCAGGGGCTCTGTGCCAAATTTGGCGCAAATTGGCCAATAGGGGGCGCTATAAACAGGAAAAATTCAAACGACATGAAAGTTGATCAGATTGGCACCAAATTTGGTGAGCATGATGTGGGTTCACTCCCGAGGCCAGCCGTAAAATTTAGTAATGTTTGGTGAAAGTGGGCGTGACTTGTTACAGCTGACACATTGAGCCTTTCACGCTTCCGCGGCTCTTCCCATTACCATTACAACACTGCTAGTGAGACGGTGGCCGGTATCCTGACGCTCACCCCGTGCCCGTGGTCCTTTTGGCCGGACCGCCGTTGGCTCCGCGAGACCTGGGCTCCGTGAGACCTGGGGACCGAGTCGCGCAAGGGGGCTTGGCCCCCTTTCATAACTGCTTGCAGTTCTAGTTTTCCTTATTTTTCCGTTGGTAAAAGTAGTGCTGCAGGCTACACCGTGCAAGGGAGGGTGGTGCCATTTGGAGGGTTGGTCCAGAACCCTGCCCTTACCTCAGACGCAAAAAATTGCACATGTCTGCCAGCAGGGGGTGCTATAACCACAGTTAATATGTTTTGGGTTATAACTCCCACACCGTATGTCGCACATTCAAAAACCTCATATCCATAGATTCCCTAAAGAGCACTGAATCATCTGGGATAAGCCACGCCCATTTCCGCCTATAATTTTTTTCCGCAATATCGCAAAAACTGGAGAACCTACTTTTTCGAACTCCTCCTTGGGTTTTTGTCCAATCAGCGTGAAACTTGGCACGTACAGCTTTCAGTTGGACCTGATCTAAAGTTATCAAAAGAATGTTGTTCCGTCTCAATTTGCATAAATTATTAATGCATAAAGGTTTATAGCTAGCTATAAGTATGCTAACTGTTGCATATCTTTGTCAAAAGAAATGCTAATAACACCAAACCTGAGATCTCATGTTGTCATGTGACTGTGGGGGTATGAGCCAAATTTGGCTCATGTTGGTCACTAGGGGGCGCTGCAACTATGGTAAATTTGTATCTTTTAAATGGCAAGACCCATTTTCCCCAAATTTGGTAGGTATGATGCTGGGTCACTCCTGAGGCCATATCTTAATGTTATTCATGAATGGTCAAAGTGGGCGTGGCTTATTACAAGGCAAACAACAAACATTTATTTCAGCTCAACTATTAGGCTCTGGACTGTGAAAATTATATATATATAGTATATATATAGATGAGCACACAGACCACCCACACCAAACATTGTGCATCTACTCCACTAGGTGGCGCTATAACGGTTGCAAACGCACTTTGGCCTGTAACTTTCACATTTTAAATGACGTCTTGGCAAACTTTATATCTGCGTGTTCCCTAAATAGTGTCGCATCTTCTGACATAGGCCACGCCCACTTCCACTGCACATTTCTCTTTGTACATCAATACACATCAAAAACCTACTTTTTTGAACTCCTCCTACAGTTTAAACTCCATCTGCACCAAACTTTGCACATATAATCTCCAGATGTGTCTGAGCAAAAGTTATCAAAAGAATTTTGCTACTTCAAAAAATGTGCGACTTATAAATACACAATTTTTTCTGCTAGCTAAAAAGCACATACTGTTGCATATTTTTGTCAGCGTGAAAGCTATCCACATTAAACTCAAGTCACTTGTGTCAGAGGTCAACCAGAGGCTCTGTGCCAAATTTGGCGCAAATTGGCCAATAGGGGGCGCTATAAACAGGAAAAATTCAAACGACATGAAAGTTGATCAGATTGCCACCAAATTTGGTAAGCATGATGTGGGCTTCCTCCTGAGGCCAGCCATAAAATTTAGTAATGTTTGGTCAAAGTGGGCGTGACTTGTTACAGCTGACACATTCAGCCTTTCACGCTTCCGGTGCTCTTCCCATTATTGATACTTTTGCCGGTATCGTGACGCTCGCCCCACGCCCGTGGTCCTTCTGGCCTGACTTCCGTGGGCTTGACGAGACCCGAGGACCGAGTTGCGCGAGGGGGCTTGGCCCCCTTTCATAACTGCTTGCAGTTCTAGTTATTATTGACTTCATTCATTCATTGACTTCCCTTATATTATTTTTGACTCAATGCTATATGGATGAATGAAGGGAAGCGACCTGAACTTTGCTCCCACACAAGTAGACTATCGTGTTGTTCTTAAGCTTCACTGTGTAGGACACTTGACACTGTTGCCTCTATGAAAAGGAAAGATCATGAATCAGAGAAGGTTTCCTTGTGAAATTCACAAATGGACAGTCAGAGTCAGATAGCAAAGAGCTAGAAAATAAGTGCTGTTCCACCAACACAAAAGAATTTTTAGTTAGCTGAATGTTGTTAAACCAGCTCCCAGTTCAGCTTAAAACCTTCCTTTTTGATAAAGCTTATAGGTAGAGCTGGCTCAGGTGACCTTAATCCAATGCACCATTGCAACAGCATTGCATTTCATTAACTTTGTGCCTTGGAGCTCTTGTAGCTTTACTTTTGTACTTTCTGTCTCCAGAGCATCACGCTTGTGGTCTGTATTCACAGGCCTCACCAACTTGCTCAGTGTTTACTGTTTAACTTGTTGCAGTAGACAGTTGCTCTCCCCGAGTCTGGTTCTGTTGGGAGGATTCTCCCGGTTTAAAGGGAGTTTTTGCTCCCCAGTGTCACCAAGAGCTGTTTAATGTGAAATTAAAATTCTGCTACTAGCATAAATAAAATTTTATTGATCAAACTACATCATATCTTAAAGACCATACTGTACCACATTATCCTAAGAGATTACTTCCATTTCAGAGTGCAGGCTTACCTGTGGTTCCTAGACTTTCTAAAAGCAAAATAGGAGGTAAAGCCTACAGCAATCAAGTGTTCTCCTGTTGAACCAGTCCCCAGTTTGGGTTCAAGAGGCAGACACCCTCTGTACTTTTATAAATAGGCTTAAAACTGCTTTTTTTTTTTTTTTTAAATATTTTTTTGGGGAGTTTTTTCCTTTTTTTTTATTGATAGCGGAAGAGACAGGGTGAAAGGGGGTACAGAGGAGAGAGAAAGACATGCAGCAAAGGGTCGTGAGCCGGACTCGAACTCGCGACCGGCTGCTGGCGACCTGCGCCCACGTGGCAGCGCCTTAACTCAGTGAGCTATACAGCGGGCCTAAAACTGCTTTTTGATAAAACTTACAGTTTGGGAAAGCTCAAGTGACCTTGAATCATACCATAGTCATGCAACTATAACCCTAGACTGCTGGAGGACTTCCCATGATGCACTGCGCACCACTCCTCTCCTCCACTCTTCATACATTTATATGTCATGACTGCATGTTATTAATGTTCTGTCTACTAGAAGTGTACTAGCACCAGACAAATAGGAAACTATAATATTACACAACTATAAAGATTTAAACACATGAAAGCAACATAGGCTGCAGCAGCCAAAGCAGGAGGGAAAATTGACAAAGAATTGCAGATAGTGTAACATGTAAGTTAACAGGCTTGTCGATATCACTATTGAATTATTGGGAGTAGAGTAAATCTGACTGTATTTCCACCTGTATATTCAGTTAAATGAATGTGTTGCATAGGTATATTCTTAGGGCATATAAGACAGTTTTATGGGGGGCAGTGGTGGCACAGCAGTTGTTGGGCCTTTGAGCAAGGCCCTTAACTCTTCCTGCTCCAGGGGCGCCGTACCATAGCTGACCCTGCGCTCTGCAACCCTAGCAGTGTTCAACACTCTTGGGAGCAAGTAAAAAATAACAAAAAACAGAATTCAAAGTAGGCTGACTCTCATATTGTACAGAAGGCTACAGGTAAGAAGAACAAACTATCCCAAACCAATTTGAAGAGTTGAAAATATAATGCAGGCTACTGCTAAAGTCAGAAATGACAGCTGCAAAAAACTGCAGATTGTAAATGGTCTGCATTATACAGTGGTTTTCTACCTCAGGGGTATTAAAAGTGCTTTACACTGTGTTTCTCACTCACACAGATAGTCACATATCAATGGCGACAGAGCTGCCATGCAAGGTGCTTGCCTGCCATCGGGAGCAACTTTGGGTTGGTTTCTTGTTCAAGGACACTATGACGTGGATGGGCGGGGGACTGAACCGGGAACACTGCGACAAGTGAACATCCCGCTCTACCACATGAGTGTATAATGTGGTAGTATGAATGTAGAATTAATATGTTTATCAATATCACTTCCCCTTTTTGTGTAAGTTGTTTACATGTAATTTTCTTTTTCAGGATTCAAGGTTCAGTGTAGAGACAGCATGGTGGAGCAGTGGCAAGTACTGTCGCCTCACAGCTAGAGGGTCATGGGTTTGAATCTCGATCTGGGGGCATGTTCTCCCTGTAACTGCATGGGTCACCAGGTGCTCCGGTTTCCTCCCACAGTCCAAAGACCTGTTTAGGTTAACTGGTGATTCTGAAATGGCCGTGGATGTTAATGTGAGTATGCTCGGTTGTCTGTCTCTATGTGTCCCTGTGATGGACTGGCAACCTGCAGGGCGTATCCTGCTTTTGCCCTACATCAGGCTGGGACAGGTTCTAGCCCCCCGTGACCCAACAGAGGATAAAGCGGCATATAGTGTATGTCAGTTTAATTATTATCATGAATCACAAGATTATACAACAAATTTATAGATGTACTCCTTTAACGCTACTCACAAACTAGACTTAAATTATCCGGTAATAATAAAAACAATAATAATTTTAATGGTGATGTGGATGATGAATTCAGCAATCTCACATTCGGTCTCAGCATGTAAGACACTTTTAAGTGTCAAAGTTTTTTTTTTTAGGAATGGTGGTACTGTTTTCCAAGAAAACAGACTGGTCAGTAGGCGATGTTTTAACACGTATTGATTTCTTATCTCAAACTTAATCTATTCCAAATCGTTAGTTAACATGGTGATACACCCCAGTTAGAAGTGAACCACCATCCTCGCCCTGAAAGCCCAGGGTTAAATTTGAAGTTACCACAATAACCTCAAATTCTGCTTTGTGAACTGGAGATTTTTCTTCCCACTGTTGCCAAGCACCTGCTTAAGGGAAATCCAAGGGAATCTTTGGGTCTATTGGGTTTCTCTCTATAATATTGTAAGGTCTTCATCTTACTATGTGAAGTGCCTTGAGACTACATATGCTGAGATGGCGCTATATAAATAAAACTAAACTGAATGAGTGTGTGAAACCACGATTATCTAATGCAGCCATCAATTTTTAACTCGTGTGTGGTGAGTTTGTCAGACAATGTTGCTGTTATAAAATCAGTAGGTTATCAGTGCAGAGCCACAGCTTAGGAAGTGGCTATGAAATGATGGCTGCTCATTATGTAGTCCTAATTGGCTGCATCTCAGTCACTATTTCCTACTCCTTTTGTTGTCTGATAACAGAAATGGAAAAATTATGAAAATGAGCACAGCTTTATTGAAAATTCGGCTGTATTAATCATTATTATGCTTTATATGTGCACGGAAGCAGGAGACATGCAAGCAGATGTAAATACAAACTAAGCTGGACTGAAGCACAAGTGATATGACAAAACATTAACCCACAAACTCTTTTTATTGGTTTCAAATCAGTCCTTAAGTCCCTGAACAATTTCCACATATCTCTGACTTGTGAGCAGACGATCAAAGCTAATAGTAACATTAGCCACACAGTGTGCTAACACTACGGACTGAGGAATAACAGAAGTAAATGTCTTTATATCTTAACTAGCCCATAGTTTGCTAATCTAAGCTTATAACATCTGCAAACACAAAAAAATGAATGTTCACCATACAGAAACTAAATTTTAAACATGTTATTTGGAGAAATTAATAGAGTTTTGTCAATACGTACATTAAGTGTTGCCAGCTTTCTCTCACAAATATGGAAAATTGGATGAATTGGTTAAAAAGAAACTAAAAAAATTAACAAAAAAATATCTAAAAAAGACCTTTCAACCCTCCAGCTACCACCCTGTGTAAGCCAGACAGCACCAATATCCTCTGAAAACCTTGGGTTGTCTTTAAATCTGTCTAACACATTTACCTATCTAGGTATTCATATTCTTCCTAAAATAAATAATATTTTATCAGTTAACTATGATCTTACTCTACAATCAATTTTAAATTCAATTGAACGATGGTCAAACTTGCCAATCTCTACAATAGGCCGAATTAATGTGGTTAAAATGAACATATTACCAAAACTTATGTACTTATTTCAAAATATATCTCTTGCTCCTCCTCCATATATATTCTCTAAGCTTAAGAAATATATTTGCAACTTTATATGGAATAATAGGCGACATAGGCTCCGACTAACATTGATGTACCTGCCTTTTGATAGAGGAGGGCTTGAAGTTCCCAACCTTCAGTGGTACTTCTGGGCCGCACAATTGCGGACAATAATGTTTTACTTCTCTTCAGGACCTCTCCCAGCGTGGGTTGAAATGGAAGCCTCATCACTAAATCCAAAATTGCCTTTCATATCATATCTATACTCATGATCCTTGAAAAAACTTAGGAAGAACAAACGTTTATTGCCTACTATTTCCACGCTAGAAGAGGCTGCGCTTACTTGTCCTCACAAAAAGGGGCAAATATCTTACATCTATAATCTGTTTGTTGAGAACTCAACAGAATCATCGACTGACAGACTAGATGCATGGAGACGTGACTTAAAGTGGACATCTCTCTTGACGAATGGAGAAATGCATGTTTGGAAACACACACCCAAACAATAAATACCAAATTACAGCTTTTGCAAATGAACTGGCTGATGCATACCTATATTTCACCAGCTAAAGCTCACAAATTTGATACTAATAATTCTGATGTATGTACTAAATGTGGAACTGGTAATGCCGTTCTGTCACATTGTATGTGGGAATGTTGTGAAATTAGGGAATTTTGGAAAAAGGTAGTACAGCTCATTCAGAGCATGATAGGTACTAATATACCATTTCTACCAAAACTACTTATTCTGGGCATATTTCCTTCCCACTTACCATTACAGAGTAAAGACAAGGCCTTAATCACCATCTGCCATACGCCAAACGTCTCATTTCACAACATTGGAAAACAACACATAGACCTCATTTAGGCCACTGGATTAGAGAGATGCCCTCTTGTCTAACTATGGAGAAAATTACATATATAATGAAAAACAAAAAGGAAGCCTTTTGTGATATATGGGACCCTTTCATGACCTTTGTTCAATGGATGGACTTATCAAATGCCTTGAACACGGGGGATACTTATGTTACTTGAATGTTAAATTTGAGAAATACTCTTTGTTTTTTTTAGGAGTGACCGTGAATTAAGAGTGGAAATAATGCATGCAAGTGCACACACTATAGTGTTAAAATCTCTTTTGTTAAAAGCAAAATGATTTAAATGCTGTCAGTAGTTTTCTGTACAGTGTCGGAGGAGAACCTGTGAATCTCTTTGAAGGGAGGACATCAGTGCCTTTGCAATATACTGTGGTCTGTCTAGGTGTCCCCTTATATTGTCATGAAATTATTTGGTGATATACTGTCTGGCCCTGTTAGGTGCCTAATGTAATGTGTGTGTATGTGTATGTATTGCTTATGTATGTACGTATATATGTATTTATGCATGTGTGTATGTATGTATGTATGTGTATAAAAATATTAATAAAAAAACAAATATGGAAAGGATAATGGTTAAAAAGAAACTAAAAAAAATTAACAAAAAAATATCTAAAAAAGACTTTTCAACCCTCCAGCTACCACCCTGTGTAAGCCAGACGGCACCAATACCCTCTGAAAACCTTGGGTTAACCCTGCTGTCTTTCCTCTGACCTGTTGCTGGCTCTGCTCTTCCAGGTTCAGTTTGACCTCCAGTGACTGTCTTGCCTCCAGGAATGCCTTCCGATGCTTCCGGTCAGCCATGTAGTATGACATGACTCCCACAGTGATGGCACAAACATATATCACAATGTTGGCCAGTAGCTTGAAAACAAAAAAGAATGCAACAGTTATTGCTCAGCATAAGATGGGGTGTATCTTAAATGAAACCGTTTACGACATTCACAAAATGTACAGCACTCAAGCTTACATACAAAGTAGCATAGATTTTAATTGAATTTCAGAAAATCATCAAAAGAAAATGCTTATTAATGAGTACTTGCATCCAGTGTGTCAACATTAATATATAGCAGTCACAATGGACACTTTTCTGCATTTACTTTAACTCTGAATACTTCATGGACATTTTTTTTCGATAATACATCCTTTTATTTCAGCAACATTTTTAATGTGGGACATTTACATGTACTTTTACAGTATGGATTTAGTGCCTTGGTTTAAAGTAAAGGATGGGAACACTTCCTCTATCCCTGTGTGATGCTGAACCCCTGCAGGAGAAGAGGACACAACACACTGGGATTATAAAAAGGGCTCCAAAGGCATAATAAACATAGATTACATGAGGATTATTCAAACTCACCATCAGGGGCCTTCTGCAGGACCATCCCTGATTTGCTTGAAAGTTTTTTTCATGAACTATGTATTTTTAAAAAGTCATCTGTGAAATTTTAAATTAATACATCAATTATTTTCCCAGATATTTTTTCAATGCCAATCCACCCACTGTCAGCAAGTTTTATGCTTTGAATTTCGACAGTACGTTTGGATGAAAATATCTCAGGACATATTCAAGATGAACACATAAATTTTTCAATTTCATTTCATATCAAGCCGGTTTTACAAAATCTGTAAAATTGGACAAGTAGATCAAATAATTTCTGATGATGGGTGAGTTGAAGTATGAAAAAAATGAAGACATAATGTAAAGTCTTTTGAACATATTAATTTAAAAAAATTGGTGATATTTTCTGAACCATATGTTGCATGTCTCATTAATACAAACCAATACATATAGAATGCTTTTTAATATGAAATACTTAATATTAAATCATAAAATGTTATTTTCATTCAACAGTCATAAATGATTGAGTAGGTATAACAAGATATGACACAAAAACATTGCTCGATAGTCTAATCAAAGTAGATCAGAGTTTTGGACTGTCAGAATGGTTCTCAAAATATCCTTCCATCCATCATCTATACACTGCTTGATCTTCTGTAGGGTCATGGGGGTGCTAGAGCCTATCCCAGGCAACTTGGGCAAAGACAGGGGACACCCTGGACTGGTCACCAGTCTATCACAGGGCTACACAGAGACAGACAATCAAGCAAACTCTACTCACACCTATGGACAATTTGAATTCATCAGTTAACTTCATCATGTTTTTGGACTGTGTGAGGAAGCCGGAGTACCCAATGAAAACCCACGCATGCACAGGGAGAACATGCAAAATCCACACAGAAAGATCCCAGGCATACTAACCAGGACGCGAACGGGAGATCTCCTCGCTGTGAGGTCACAGTGCTAACAACCGAGCCACATAAATACTCATGTACTTACACTTTATGTTTATGAAAGTTCAATGAAAATAACTTTCTTTCCATTTGTGTGGGCAAACATTCAATTGTAAAAAGTATGTGTGTTTTGTTTCGTATTATTGTATAACAGGAGACCATTTAATCTATTTGTCCAATACTGCAGATTCTGAATCCATGGCATGATGAGAGAAAACAGCTTGACTACATAAAACTGCTTTTTGCTTATGTGGAATTTGTTTTGAAGTCTGTGTTGTGCTGGGAGCTGTATATTTCTTTACTATTTCCTGAGACTGTCTTTGAAAATTTGTCCCAAAACATTTACACAGAAAGTAGTTCACAGGCTATTACAGGCAACCAAGAAAGGTGAGGAAAGAAGGATTATGTTTCAATCTATTTACACATAAAATTAACTGCTAAACTGCTTCACATTCTTACACATAGTATCTTTAACACACAAGCTTCATGCATATTTTGTTTTTAAATCTGTTTTCATTGCACTTAATTGCAATTGTTTTTCATCAATACATCAGTTTTTACATCTCAGCTTTTAGAACTTTATGGAATACACGTAAAAACAGCTGAATGGAAACACTTTTGCAGTATGTGATAAACAAGATGCCAACTAAGATGAGAGAAAGCTGTGTAGACAACGTTGTCAGTTGTTTTTGGATAAACATATCATTTTTGCACCTGATTTTTTCCTTTATTTTATTGTTGTTTCTTCAATAGTTCTCCTTGAAATTTAAAGTGTCCTTTTTTAAAGATCACAGACTGGATTGCAAGGCCAAAGATTCAATATTCTACAAAATCAGAGAATTATGCTGCAAATTATCTCTGTAATTTACTTCATGTATATAAAATATTATCAATATATCGAGAAAACTAACTGGACGCCCAGTAAAAACGTGGTTAAAGGATACTACAGTATTATTTCAATCTGGTGTACCTCCCATGATTGTGGTTATTGTGTCCTTATGGTTTATGTTAACTTTGCACTCTTCACCTCCTTTGTAGAGATTTGGAAAACAAGGGTTGCACAGCATATATCATGATATATCAATCATTATTTTCTGGAAGATGTCTGCATTGGCTTTGGACTTGATAAAACACAGCTGACCAATGGCAAGAGATGACACAGCACCCCAAACCATCACAGATTGCGAAAACTTTACACTGGACTTAAAACACCTTGGATTCTGTGTCTCTCCACTCTTCCTCCAGACTCTATGACGTTGATTTTCAAATAAAATGCAAAATTTGCTTTCATATGAAAAGAGGACTTTGGAACATTGAGCAACAGTGCAGTTCTTTTTTTCCTTAGTCCAGGTAAGATGCTTCTGATGTTGTCTCTGGTATAGGAGTGGACTGATTTTAGGAATACAACATTTGTAGCCCCTTTCCTGAAGATGTCTGTGCTTGGTGGCTCTTTTTACATTCCAGAAAACTTTACATTAATATGCTTCATTCAATACAGCACTCTGTCAACAGCCAGCCATTTAAGCAATGACTTTCGGTGGCCAAACCCTCTTATGGAGGTGTCTGTGATCACCTTCCTAACAATTTTCAAGTCAGTAGTCTTCTCCATGACTGTGTTTGTGTGTACTGAACTAGGCCAAGAAATACACAGTATTTATACTGTTTGAATAGTCATTTTCTCAAACTCAAAATGAAATATTCTAATATTCTGAGACACCTGATTTCTGAGTTTCATTAGGTTTAAGTGATAATCTAATATTTTATTAGACTATTTCACATTACATGTAATAAATGTAGAGCACAAGAATAGAACAGAATAAGTTTTCATTTTCTTAAACTGATGGAAAATATTGTATTTTTTCACAATATTCTCATTGTTTGAGATACACTAGGATTAGTCCGTCTCAGAAAAAAAGACAAAAACTAAAAGTTCAGTCTTGGACTCAGTATGTTCACATCGGTTTATTTTTTATCTTGTCTTTGGAGTGTGCACGGATGTCTGAAGTTTGATCTATTTTACTCTATATATTTGAATAAGACCAATAATTGTTTTTAAAAACTATCAAATATTATGTTGTATTGCATATTTCTGCATTTAGTGGACACTATTTCCAAAGCCTCACATCACCATTAGTGGTAAAATACTACAGCTTAATAGGCTTGAAATGCAAACAGGACAAAATAGTGCTTTTGCTGGGGTCTACTTTCAGCAGTAGATAAATCCATCATGTTCTACTGAGTATTTAGGGCAGCAGAAAAGTGTGTGTGTGTGTGTTAATGGTAATGAAGGAATAGTCACCCAGTGTAACCATGTGGTTCACATATGTGTTTTAATAGTTTTCAAAGCAATGGAGTTCCATGGCACTGAGGTATCAGAAATGTAAGGCTTTGATACATACAAAGTACTTGTCAGCGGAAGACAGGCTGTTGCTTTGAATTTGTTCATTGTCTTAAGGTGTTTTCAGCCAGTAGGTAATTGTTGTTGAGGCTGTCACTCTATTTTGAATCAGTGGCAACAATGTGCAGCACCACCTCAATTCCTAGCTCCCTCCCATCCTACCAGCCTGTACACCATAGATTACTGTTACTAATTATCCAAACAGTGTAATCTCATCACAGCTAAGTAAGAGTGGGTTTGTAGGTTAAACCAGAGGAAATTGGTAGCAATATGACACAACTAATGTAGGAATGTTTGCCAACTAGTTTCATGATTCAAACTCTCAGACTGGACAATCAGACTTTTCAACTCCAACACTGTTTCTCTTCACTGATCTGTGTTTCCTGCTCATGAAGAGGTAAGTCATTTTCAAGAATTTGCACCCGTGAAGTCAACTAATGTGTTGTTTCCCTCTCTGCCATGGTCACGCAAGTAAGAAAAAGTGACAATCATGAACTGTGATTGCAGGGGATACAGGCTTTTACTTAACACTGTGGTCTGTACTAAGCCAAAGATTGTTCATGGGTGAGTAGATGGAGTTTTTCTATAGTTGTGTAGCAACTTCTTCACATAAAGAAGACGCTGAGACAGAATAAATCCACCAAAGAACTGTGAAAAGTTCTACAAGATGTCTGAAACAACTTACCTGCCAAGTACCTTAAAAAAAATTGTCTAATGAGGAGAACTAATGCTGTCCTTATGGAAAAGCGTGCTTACACCAAATTCTGATCTGATTTAGGTTTCCTAAACCACATGGTAGTATTTTGAAAGCATTTTCACATTACTTTTATTGCCAGAAACATTTGCAAATTACTACAAATCTTAAACTGTGGACCCTTACTTGTTTTCTCACAAAATATGTCTGTCTCTACTGTGAAAATATCTTGTAGATGCCAAACACTAAAAAAAACTAAACTAAACAAAAACCATTTTTCATAATATGTGTAGAGCTGGGTATCAGATGTTACTTTTTTGGTGACAATCAAAATGTGTCAGCAGAAGAGAGTACAGGGCATTGTAAAGTACAGTAGGAGTTCCTAACTTATGTCATCACTGTGCCAATTCCATACCGTCATTCATTAAGTTTTGCACTGCTGCTTAAGTTTAGGAAAAAATAAAACATCTGAGAACGTTATTCCTACCTGTTCTGGTGCTCATCTTAGACCACCTCCAGAACAGGTAGTTCTAGAGCAGTCAAGAGGCAATCAGTTTAGGTTATTTTGTCAACAGTGTTATTTTCGTGTCACTACCAAAAATATACAGTAACATAACAATAAATATTCTCTAGATTAGCCTCTGACCCAGCAGCTGTGTTTAGCTTTGGCTTGTTGCATCTTTGAAGGAAAGGGTTTCTGTAAACCAACAAGTTAAAGATCTGGCTACATGAGATTACACCCAGAAAAGTAAATTCTTTCCAGGACAACAATTTTCATACCCCACCTCCCAACACACACACACACACACTTTTTCTTCCCTTTCCACTCTTACCTGTCGGCCAAGTGCTGCACCCTGAATGTCCTCCTGTTGCTGCTGGGCAATGGTGACGCCCAGAACCAAGGTGTGGACCCCACAGGACACAGTAGTGATGAGCACAATAGGTGTCAGTCTCAAAGGCAGAGTTAGGAAAAACGAGAAGCTAAAGAAAGCCTGCCAGCCCACTGTGTCACTAGCCTGGTGGAAGCGAGCATAGTTCAGACCCAGGTAGCAGAATATCTGAGCCGCTATGAGCACCCACAGGGCATAGGGCACCACCCGTCGTGAGATGCGGTCTGGCAGTAGCCCATAGCGGCACATCAGGTAGAGGATAATATCCGCTACCAGCCCTACTGATGCCACTAGAACAGAAGCCAGCTTGTCAGTAGTGTAGACCACTGCACACATGACGATGATGTAGCTGTCAAACAGTGCAGCAAACACAACAAGCACCAGCAGGGTTTCATGTCTTTGCCGTCTGAAATAGGTCTGGTAGAGGTTCTCCAGAGAGTCGGGTGCAAAAGTGAGACGCATGAATCGAGGCAGGCAAAGGCAGCATCCTGAACTCCGCACTGTGACCTCATGTGTTCGCCCCACTGCCTGCCCAGGGTCAGAGGGTAGCGTCACAGAACAGTCTGCTGAATACTCTGCAGAGTACTCTGGCTCAGAAAATGCTCGGTTGCGGGGCATGGTGAAGATTCAGGAGCTTCAGACTTCTCCTTTAATCAAAAAATTGGTCAGTAATTTGCTTTCCTGCAGTAGAAGACCAAATGTTGGGATACTCTTCAAGCAAACATCTATAGATTTCTCTTCCGATGAGTAACCAACACTTTCCACCTACGAGCCCACATATGTGGCAGAAGTCACAACAGTGTGTTGATTGTCAGGACCTGTGCACTGGAAATATATCCTCTTACATAGCTGCATCCATGGTCACTTAATCCAATACTGTCATTTGACTCAGTTAGTCCTGTATCAGAGGCACAGACTGAGCACGCCTACTCTTCATCAACATGATCCAAAGAATGTCCATGTCTTGTTTCCACATTCAGCTTTACAAATGTGTTTTACCTCTGCCGTTGTACTTAACAGATGTGTACCATGTGATGAGTTGTTGACTTCATTAGCATTTGATCAGCTAAGTTTAAGTCTCCATTATTCCTCTGGGTCAGGCAATGTTTTGAATTTTGGCCTTCCATTGCTCCACATGGCCTGAATACAAAGGGACAGAAGGAAGAAATTTACCATGGCTTAGTCTCTCTACACATAAAGACATTTGATTTGCATTCACCAAAATCTGATTCTTGTGCATGGCTGCTTTTGGTCACTCACTCCTCTGTGGAGAAAATATTGTGAGCCAGCATCCATGTCTAAATCAAGTTCTTTATTAAAGGTTTTGTATTCCTGATAGAATATCATTGTAGAAATCTAAAATATTTTAAAAGACACTCCAACCTACTTCCCACCCAGCCTCTTTTTCCCACCTCCTCATCAAAAAATATTCCTACATAGAGGTAATCTAAACTGAACAACTGATGATAGTTGGTATATTATGTGTAAGCCGATTTGAAACATGATTCCTGTTCTTTGAAAAATGCATGAGTAATATTTAGGGTTTGTATTTCATACCATAAAGAAAGACGACTTAAAATAGCCAGATTTTGCTGTCAGGATCTAACTATGCAAGGGCCAGGCTGTCCGCTGCGGGCCTACCTAGCTACATGTTGCGCTCTGCCTAATACAGATTGTGAAAACGCATTCAAAACACTACTGTTGTCACAAGACAGTGACATAACCGTACATGATCTGAGTGCTCTCAAGTTATACAGAGGACCGATGTCCGCCAATTAGTCGTTCAACAAACCTTTAAATGGCCGCTTTAGCATCTCTAAGCTTAACTATGTACATATCTGACGGACACCTATCTAAATCTGATCTCCACATTGGCCACTGTTTGTCAATTTAAAATGTCTGGTGCCTAATTTCCATTTATCCGCTATGCTGGAAGCTGATGTTTTCTCATAATTTAGCCAAATGCTGTGAAAACCATGTGTACAGACTGTACAGTTACATCCGCTTACCGTGTGTGATGCCAGATTTAGTTTCCTTTGAGTGCTAACGTTACTCCCCGTAGACAGAGGTGTCTGTCAGCAACCTGCCTGAAACACAGCAGCGAATAAATATTCAGCCTCACACTGGAAGAAATATTACAAAAGGAAGGACATCCCAACGGGTGCACAAACCCCTTCTTCTGTGGAACAGCTTCATCGTCAAGTTACAAGCACTATAAAAAGGGAGTTCCGGTCACATTCAAAATAAAACTTCCAAAATTAGATTTGATGTATTTCAAGGTAACGATGTACAATGCTATTTTCACTTGAACGACTTTACGAAAAATGAATAGCCTACTCAATGGCACACCTGGATTGAGCACACCTGGTCCAGTCTGTTAGGACAACTGAAAAAAAGCCTTTTTATAAATGCTATGTCTGCAGGGTAGGAAATTGAATTCATATTTTTTATATGAATTCAATTTCCTACCCATGAAACTATGGAAACGGACTTTAAATGAGATACATTCGGCTTACCCTTTATTATTTCTGAGCACAGCGGAAGATGACAATTTATACTTCCATCTCTCTCTCTCTCTCTCTCTCTCTCTCTCGCTTCCCCCCCCCCCCTCTCAGTGAAGTGAGTCACCTTTCAATGACCATGTGCTTACATTCACTGTAAATCCACAGCTAGGTGCACAAAGCATTTGTTTCTTGAACACAGGCAGGAAAGTCAAGGTCTTAAACATCAATCAGGTTTTAGCCCACAGCTTGAGAATTTTTCCTATCTTCAAAATTTTGTTGTAACATATTAAAAGATCTGGAGATTCATTATGACAATTACTCCAGTGCTTTTTGGAAGGTAAATGTCGCAGCCTCTGCTTCCACAGGATATTTTTTTTGTCTCACCTTACATGTCCACATTTTCTGTCCCAGTGTCCACAATCAGTGACACTGTGAACTTTGTTTTTAAAGGAATGTGCACTTTTTATTGAAATTTGTTTTTCAAAAGGTATCTTAGAGAAGTAATTTCTGTATAATAAATGAATAACATTTTCAGGAAGTCTGAAATTGACTATTTTAATCAGTTGTCTTTTTAAAAAAATTGTGGTGGTGTAAAGTCTCTTCAGAATATTTGAAGTCAGGTGTAATTCAGTTATGAATTTGATGTGTTCAAGTGCAGAAAAAAGTCACCATCTAAATAAACTTGAATTTAAGGGTGATAAAAACAAAACTGACTATTTACAAAGTCCCACAGCAACCTCCAGGGAAAGAACCAAACCATTAAACCAGGACAGGAGCTACCTGGAAATACTAGAGATGCTAATAAAACTGATCGACAAATAATACAAAATAAATGCAAGAGATATGAAAGGAACTGACCAGAACCAAGCAACACAAGGCTAGGAAAAGTTAGAGGTAAAGACACCGTCATGCCCCTCCTCTCTGCATGTGTATATATATATGCTATATATATATGGTCTACGTGTTCATGGTCTCAAATTTTTGTCATGTCATGTAAGTGCGCAGACTTGTAACTGAAAAGTGCACTGAGTCGTTTAGTATAAAAAAGTGTATTAGGTAGTCACTAATTTTAGCTTGCATAACAGGTAGAGTAGAACAAGTCAACAGCACCAAATGTAATGATAGGTGAATACACATTTTACAATGTTATTTGACAGTATTTCAATGTTTTAACTTTATGACCTATATGATTTGAGGTGGAGACATCTGCTGGAACTGTTTAGATGTTCTCAATTTGGATAGAAAATATGTAGCACATGAAACGGTTTCCAAACTACTAATTAATACACCTTTGCTAAAATAATCTCACTAGCTTTATCTGTAGCTGTGGAAGATAGATTAATTCCCAAAGTGGTTTGTTCTGCTAGCAGTAAAGTTCTCACACTTTTATTTTGATGGTTTAATGAACGTTTAATGTTGTTCCATTTGTGGTTTTGACTTTACAATGTTAACTTGACAAATAGAAATGAGATAAAAATTAAAAACAAGCCATTTCTTGACTTTGCTTGATTTTAAATATTAACGGAGAGAGAGAAATTAATAAAGAGAGCCCATTTTCTTGCTTTTTTGTTTGTATTTAGTTAAAAATTTTAAAAAAGACATTTTTTTATTCAAATGAACAAATGAAAAAAGAGCCATTTTCTTGTTTTTCCGTTTTTGGTAATAGTTAGAAATCATACTTTAATACACAGACTTCAAGTAGGTCAGGTGGGGAGTGTGTTGCCTTTGAGGCATTTACTTTAACTTTCACAATGTGTCTTTATTTGTTGTGCAACATTTCTAGTTGAAAATAAGAAGTGACAAACTGGATTAATGTTTCATATCATTTATAATTTTTGTAAAGTAATGTCATAATATCCACTTTGATCACTTCCTGCCTAGTCACTTCCTGTTTATGTTACTACTGGGTTCTAGAAATATATCTGTGGTGCATACTATTGTAACAAGTATTCCGTCTCCATCCTCATCAATCGTCTGTTGTTTTATTTATTTTATTGTACTTTTATCTATCTAAAGTGTCCTTGAGTGTTTTAAAAGGCGCTGCTAAATACAATTTGTTATTATCATTATTATTATTATTATTATTATTATTGCCCAATTCAAAACATTATAGAGGAAATGCCATTTCACTAGCATGTTAATGAAGAAGTGTGACAATAAATGGTCAAACTTACTATGACTATTAGTACATTAACAGAAGTTCTTGCTGGTATCTAGTCCATACACCCTGCACAAGAACACTACAGTCTGTTTTTATACAAAACAAACACCAGCTCTTTTTAGTGACTTCACACTATCAGTAGACCTACATTGATTGTTCCACTACAACCCCGCTATGAATCTGTCGGCACTGTGTTGATAACTGGCCATCAGCCAAACATAATCTCTTTTCTGTGTCCCAAACTCAAGGTCACATTGCTCAAAACACAGACACTGTGGAGCTGAGCTGCAGGCCGCAACCCCCCTGCCTGAGTGCTTCAGGTCTGGGTGTGGCTTCCAGCTGCAGGCAGCTGATAAATGTGCACCAGGTGAGCATGATTCAATAATCAGGAAGCTGGAGGCATTCAACAAAGAGCAGTGTGTGAGAGCAGTGTGGAGAGTCGAGACAAAGAAAAGGAGACTGCATGATTAAAACTTGGTCAAAGAAGGAAGAAGGAGCCAGTAAGCTTTAAGTTCTTTTCTATGGGTTTGCAGTTTACCTTGGACTTGTGGATGCGGACTCATCACGCACTCATAAGATATCTTAACAGTCAGTTAAAATGTGGTGTATTTTAAAAATTAGCAGTGATTTGATAAATGTGACTCTTTTTTGTGAAATTGAAAGCTGCTAAATATGACAACGTAAAATCATCATGGTACAGCACTATAAAAAGTATTTGATTTATTTTGGGTTCTTCAAATATGGGTGTTTTCTAATTATTTTAAAGGTTAATTTCTAGTAGTTTAAACATTAAGTATTGATTCTAGGTTATGTTTATTGGTTATGATTTCTTGGGTCATTTACTTGAATTTCTTTGTCTTTATGTTAAGGTTTTTCACTTGTATTGATGCTAGGAAAAGTTCAGAAATAAAAGAAGGAAAAGAAATTAAAGCTGCAAGCAGCGTCAGACGGGCCCTCGCTCCTCACCGCACTCCTCTCCACACGACCTTGTCTAGGGGGCGCCGTAGAGCCGATTAGAATTTCGACTGTGCAAATCTGTTGGTCTTGGGATACTATATGTATGTACCAAATTTTATGTTTGTAGGATAAAGCAGTGATTTGATATGACAATTTGAATATTTCTAGGGGGCGCTGTGGAGCCGTTTGACCACGTCCATTCCTGAGTTGTATATTAAATATTAGGTCTTGAGATTAATGAGGATTTCTGTGGATTTGGTGATTTTACATGGATCCCTTCACCTCCAAAACCCATTTCGTTCCACATGGCGATTTTGTTCAAAATGGCCGCCATGCCACGCCCACACCATGTGACGTATCCACGAGAATTTAATAACTTTTCATCCTGGAGGGGTCCAGATGCCACACAGTGAATTTGGTGAAGATCGGACAAAAATCCTGGGAGGAGTTCGTTAAATTCCAATGCCTGCGCACAACGTGTTCCATTGTACAATGTTAAGCTTTTTTGTTCAAAATGGCCGCCATGCCACGCCCACACCGTGTGACACAGCCACAAGATTTTAATAACTTTTCATCCTAGAGGGGTGTAGATGCCACACAGGGAATTTGGTGAAGATCGGCCAAAAATCCTGGGAGGAGTTTGTTAAATTCCAATGCCTGCGCACCACGTGTTGAAGTGGGCGAGGTTAAGCTTTTTTGTTCAAAATGGCCCGCATGCCACGCCCACACCGTGTGACACAGCCACTAGATTTTAATAACTTTTCATCCTGGAGGGGTCTAGATGCCACACAGCGAATTTGGTGAAGATCGAACAAAAATCCTGGGAGGAGTTCGTTAAATTCCAATGCCTGCGCACAGCATTTTCTAGGGGGTGCCATTGAGATTTTTTGTTAAAAATGGCCGCCATGCCACGCCCACACCATGTGACGTATCCCAGAGATTTTAATAGCTTGTCATCCTTGAGGGGTGCAGATGCCACACAGCGAATTTGGTGAAGATCGGACAAAAATCCTGGGAGGAGTTCGTTAAATTCCAATGCCTGCGCACAATGTGTTCCATTGTACAATGTTAAGCTTTTTTGTTCAAAATGGCCGCGATGCCACGCCCACACCGTGTGACGCAGCCACAAGAATTTAATAACTTTTCATCCTGGAGGGGTCTAGATGCCACAGAGCGAATTTGGTGAAGATCAGCCAAAAATCCTGGGAGGAGTTCGTTAAATTTCAATGCCTGCGCACCACGTGTTGAAGTGGGCGAGGTTAAGCTTTTTTGTTCAAAATGGCCGCCATGCCACGCCCACACTGTGTGACGTATCCACGAGATTTTAATAACTTTTCATCCTGGAGGGGTGTAGATGCCACACAGAGAATTTGGTGAAAATTGGATAAAAATCCTGGGAGGAGTTTGTTAAATTCCAATGCCTGCGCACCACGTGTTCTAGTTGGCGCTGTTTAGCTTTTTTGTTCAAAATGGCCGCCATGCCACGCCCACACCGTGTGACGCAGCCACAAGATTTTAATAACTTTTCATCCTGGATGGGTCTAGATGCCACACAGCGAATTTGGTGAAGATCGGATAAAAATCCTGGGAGGAGTTCGATAAATTCCAATGCCTGCACACTACGTGCTCTAGGGGGCGCTGTTGAGCCTTTTTTGAAATTTTAAAAGCTGGAATGTTTTTGTCTCGGGCTACTGTACCTGTGTACCAAATTTCATGAGTTTACGTGAAACTAGCCGTATTAACTCCACTAAAGCCCAATTTTCTAGGTGGCGCTATTGAGTCATTTTGCCATTCATATGTGTAATTCCCCCAAAATATCAAATTTTTCACCAGTCTTGATGTGTGTGCCAAATTTGGTGAGTTTTTGAGCATGTTTAGGGGGTCAAATTGAGGTTCAAAGTGGCGTAAGAAAAAGAAACCGCCAAACCGCCAAACCGCCAAACACTAGAGGAACAATAGGGTCCTACGCACTGTAGTGCTTCGGGCCCTAATAAACCTGAATCCTGGTCATTGAGTGAATTCCAGTACAATCTCCTGATGCAGGCTGCCCTTTCAAGTGGGGGCTGCAGTTTACACCTCACAACAGTGAGAAACACTTGACAGACACACTTGCTTCATTATGTGTTTATGGATTAACAAATTGGGCGGCATACAAACATGTCCTAAATATCACTTAGGTGTAGTTAATCCCTTTGAAATAACTTTTGTCTCAGAGTTGCTGTAGTTCACGGAGAATTGGCAGGTTTGTGGATGTATCATCAGTAATTAATTTACCTTGAGATTTTCCGAATGAGGTAACTGTGGTAAATAGATTACCACAGAGAGCAGCCAGCATTATAATTAGTAAGGTGTATGTTCCGAGATTAGAAAGAGGAGCTGGATTAAACTATGCTACTTCGAACTTAGCTTTATGTGTCAGGAGAGAATTGCTGGGACTTACAAGACAAAAAACACAAAAACACCATTTTTCATATATATTGTGGCTCCACCACCACCAAGGATTTGTTTCTGTCACAAAACCAACAAATCCTACTCAACCAGGTCCACGTCACCGTGCTTCTCCATCGGTTGGGCCCATAGGACCAAGAAATCCACCCATGTTGTGGGAAGGCTCTGACATTTTATACATTTGTTGTTTGTTATTCTTGAAGTTATCCATTTATATATGTTCCATATGTGTGCTAGTGTGGTCAGGCCTAGTACAAAAGGGCAATACTTTTACTTTACTTTGTGTGTTAAAATGTATATGTAACCCGCTCCCTCGGCGCATCCGCTGCCTGTTCGTCCCTCTCCGCGCACCCGGGACTCTGCGTTGTGTGTGTCGGTTGTGAATGGGTGTTTGTGCGGGGGGGCTCCGAAGAAAAGACCGGACACAGGGGGGCTCTGAATCGCGGCGAACCGGTGGGGATTTATTGGGCCAAGCACTTCACAGCATAGGAGAAAACACATTAAACGAACTTAGTGAACATGTCTCCAATCCCATTCATCCAAGATGCCTTATTTTGTTAATATTCTTTATCAAAATGTAGCCGCCACCAACAGTGCTTACCTTCACAGCATAGGAGAAAACACATTAAAAACCGGGGCATCATTGCGCAGACTCAATAACTTAACTACGGTGTCCCAGATGGGACAAACAGCAGGAATCGCTGGCTTTCCCAGGGGACAAACAGTTTAACAGCGTCACCCTGTGGACCATCAGATCAACTACCTTACATATACAAAAAACTGACAATGCCATCTAGGGTTTTCAAGAGCATAGGACCCTAAAAAGGCAACACAGGTTCTTAAAATTGGGGTGAGCAGAGTTTAAAACCAGCAGGCATGTAACTAAAATAAAATAGAATTTTAGCAAAAATAGATTTTATTACAATGAAAACAAAAAAAAATATTTCTGAAGGGATAGTACCACCCAAATGCAATGCTTTAAATAAAATTAATATTGCTTAGTTGTTGTACAGTAAAAAACACTATTCAGGCCTGTTAAAAAAAATCCACTTAAAAGTTTGATAAAAACCAAGAAAAGTCCAAATCCACAGCTCTTCCGATGTCCACACTTCTAACAGCATTGGTGGACACTGACTGCTGCTCATCCCTCACTTCAACTCCTCACGATGCAGCATGATGTGTCTGGTGGCTCTCTGGAAGACTGCTTCCCTGGAGCACTCCTTTCAGCATCTGCCATGACCTGCTGCTCTTTCGTTCTCCTCTGCCTCAGATTAAAACATGCTTGTCTCTGCCTCCCTACACCTGTTGCTCATCTGGTAATTAGGTCAAGGTCTGCAAGCGTGAGCGTAGGTATGGCATTCCCAGGGTCAGTTTGTTTTTTTAAAAGACTGTTGACACACTTAAAACAACTGTACACAAACAATCTAATTTAAAAATAATTTAAAATCACAGCAACCCAGGTAAAATGTTTATATATATATATATATATATACACACACACACACATATATATGCAATGCAAACCAAGTAGAATACAGGTGCTTGAGCACCTTCTTCCTCCCTTGGCTCTATTACTGGGATCTGAACCCGAGGGGCAGTGCACAATTTAAGGTGTTACAATTCCTGTGTAACACCTTCTCTTTGCCTTCTCTGTCTGGCCTGAACTTGAAGAGTAGACCTGTTTACCTAGCTGTCTCTACTGTTATGTGGGGGTCTGGGTCCCACCCAGCAAGTGCCATCCTTCACAGGAACCAAGCAGCCAGACAACGTTTTCAAACAAAAGGATGATCGATTTATTCGTAGTAACAAAAATGTGTTAAACAAAGGGCGACTGATTCCAAAACAAATCAGCGGTAATGTGTCTAAGTAGTGAAACTAACAGAGTGAGCTAAGGCCAAAACAACAAACAAAACCCAAACCTAAACTTCCCATCAAACTTGCCTAACAAAACCAAAACTGAGAAAACCAAAAACAGGACCTTGCCTACCGAACTAAACTTAGACAGGAGAAAACTCAATACACAAAAGTGGCCGCTCACTTCTACCAACAATGTCTACAAATGGGTTTCAACAGCGGACAGGCTGTACTCAAACTGCCGGTTGGTTCGCGTGTGAAGGATGGTAAACGCTACATCTGCCGCTGTGCCACTGCCGGCCACGTCTTGCTTCCGCCTTTAACGAGATTCCGCAGGTAGGTCAGCCAAACCCGGGCGGCCTCGTCATCCCCCGGCAGCCAATCCCCGACGTGCAACGGCGCATCAATTATGTGCAGTGATTTATGCTCCCCAACCTGCTCCTCGGGAAGAATACAGGAACAAACATACATATACGCAGATATAATCCTGCACACGACTGCAGTCATAACATCTACCACTGCGCACTGGGTGGTATCGCTCTACTCTACTATTGCATGCTGGGTGGTATGGGATAGTGTGGCTTTTTGAGACGCCATACAAGTCAAAAAGTTCTTTCATCAAAACAGATTCAACATTTGGACTTTGGTCTGAGTGGAACTGGGCTGGACAACCAAATGTTTGGATAATGTGGGACCAGATTGCTCGCACAGTAGTCTTTGCAGTTTAGTCACATGTTGGGGGGGCCCAGGAATAGTGGGTAAACATGTCTGTCATGACTAGGATGTCCCTGGGCCTAATGAGGGAAAGAAAGTCTAGTGCCACTACCTCTAAGGAGGAGGTTACATCAATGGGGTTTGAAGGAGCATGGTGCTCTTTTCTGTCTTTCTGTAGGCTACAGGTAACACACCCTGACTGAAACCCCCGTACCTCCTTCTCCCTGTCAGTCCAAAAGAAATGCCATCTCAGGCTGGTCAGTGTTCTCTCTACTCCTGCATGGGCAGTGGCCTTGTGATGCCGTTTCCACACAATATGGAACCGTAACTCATGAGTGTTAGTCAGTGACTTTGCGGCACAGAATTCCCCACCTGGGTACATAGTGTCTTAAATTGTTTCACCAGTCTAGCTGTACCATTTGACAGTGTTTTCATCTCAAGCACGCTTGGCATTTTGTTCTGTTCCACATACCTCCATATGACCTAAATGTCTGGGTCTACGATCTGTGCAGCCTCCCACTCCCTCTCCTTGATCCTTGGGGACATCATCCGGTCCAGAGGCTGTCACAGCCAATGCAGAGATAACAGTTGTGTGAGGAGCCACCGCTCCGAGACTGGCAGACTGTAAATGAGCTACAGGGTTATTGTCCATAAATACCACAAACTTTGCTCCTGTCAAACAGTCCTTGAACTTTTCTGTAATGGCCAACTTCAAAGCCAGAAGCTCTAGTTTGAAGGGACTGTAACTTAGCATCATTACACTCAATGGGGTGCAGACTCCGATTAGTGTATGCAATCACTTGCTCTTTACCATCTTGAACTTGCGCCAGCACTGCTCCCAGTGCCTGGTGGCTGGCATCTGTGTACAGGATAAACTGTTGGTTAAAGTCTGCATAGGCCAATATGGGGGCCTGGGTCAAGGCTTTTTTAAGGCTCCAAATACTGTTTGACACTCGACTGACCAGGTGAGGGGACAGGAACCTATTTTTTTTGTCATTAGGGATACCAATCATCAATGCATTCAATGGGCATGCAATTTTTGCAAATCCTGAGTTAAAGCATCTGTAGTAGCCAGCCAGCCCCAGGAATGTTTTAAGCTGTTTAGCTGTTGTGGGAACCAGCCAATCAGCAACAGCAGAAACCTTATCTGGGTCTGGCAGGATCCCTCTCTGATTGACAACATGGCAATTTTACCTGGTGGTGGAATAATTGACAATTATTTGGGTCTGAGCTCTAATCCATGCTTCCACAGATGCTCAAACACTTCATCCAGATGTTTCAAGTGTGTGGCAAAGTCTGGGGAGTAGACAATAATATCATCAAGATAAATAAAAGAAGGATTCATTTATCTGGCCACTGAGGCATTGCTGTATCAAATGTTGGAAAGTGGCTGGCGCATTGCAGAGGCCGGATGGCATGCGCTGGAACTCAAGTAGGCCTAAGTAGGTAGTAAAGGCAGCTTTCTCTCTGTCTTGTCAGCCTACCTCTACCTGCCAATAGTGACTAGCGGGGTCCAAGGTTGAGAATCGTGTTGCTTTTGTCATGGAGGTAAGTGTCTCTTCGGTTCTGGGAAGGAGAAATGCGTCTTTGTGAATAACAGAGATTAACTTCTGATAATCTACACAGAATTGTCAGCTTCCGTCCCCCAAGCAAGATGGCGCCTGTGTGTGGCCTCGCCGCTGCTCGACTGCTTCTATGCAGACTCTCCGTAGTTTTTATTACAATTTATGTTGTCATGTCAGCTTTAGCGCTCAGTGACTGTGCCTATGCTGTTCGGACCTATGATCGTGGTTCTCTCTTTAACATCAAAGAGCTAATGGAGCGTCTCTTTAATGACTGGGACAGCTACAAACAAGCATTCCCACCACCGTTTGTGTGCTCGCCCATCTCCCCAGAATACCTGTTGCTGTCACGAGTCCCAGGTAATCCAAAGAAGAGGGCGAGGAGAAGAGGCTGCAGGTCCGGCATCCAGGTTAAGATCAAGCGAGCCTCATGGACTGTCCGTGGCTTCTCCCGGCCGAACCGAAGCTACAGGTGGCTGCGACTGGTCCCTCTCCAGCGGGATGTGTTTGGAAACCCTTCCCCACCGCCGCTTCCCTACAATCCGGAGCTGCAGCACTGGTCATCGGGCCAAACCGCCGGGTCACCGGGATCATCCTGGACTTCCATGTTTACATCGATGGACAAACAACTGACCCACGGCCGCCGGTACAGCTGGACGTCACGTGACCGGGGGAGGTGGCTGCGACCAATCCCATTGCGCACAGCTGACATGAGCGCAGCGACATCATCAACACTGAGTCATATTGGACTTTTGAATGCTCGCTCTATTACAAATAAATCCTTCTCTCTTAACGAGCTGTTCACCAGAGAAAACCTGGACCTAATGTTTCTAACAGAGACGTGGCAGAGAGATGGGGAGTTTATCCATTTGAATGAGCTGTGCCCTGCTGGATGCTCAGTCCTTGGTTTGCCCCGCCCCTGTCGCCATGGGGGCGGTCTTGCTGCTGTGTACCGGGACAGGTACACATGCAGAATGATGAGCACTGACCATTTCTCCTCTTTTGAGTCCCAAATGATCAAAGTTGGCTCCTCTAACATGTTCCATTGCTTCCTGATCTACGCCCTCCTGGCTCTGCTGGTGTCTTCTTAAATGATTTTAATGACTTTTTATCCTCTATAATAAAACTGGAGAAAGTTTTAATTCTTGGAGATTTTAACTTGCACATTGATGATGGCTCATCTAGCCCAGCAGTTGAACTTTTATCTATGACTGAATCTTTTAATTTCAAGCAGCATGTGTCAGGCCCCACTCACAGCAAAGGTCATACTCTGGATCTGGTGTTCTCGCTTGGCCTACATGTTGGAAATGTGCGTATAGAGGATGTCCATCTGAGCGACCATAACTGTGTGTTTTTTGAACTTAATGTCCCTCCTGAGCCTAAGCCTGTCCCTATAAGGGCAGAGAGGAGGATCATTACAGAGACTACAGCTGAGAGATTCTGTGCTATGTTTGATCCCAGTGTTCTGAGCCAATGTGCTGATGTTGATGGTCTTATGTACTGCTTTAATTCACACTGTGGCTCTATCTTAGACCAAGTGGCACCACTAAAATCTAGCTATGTCTCCCGAAAGTTGTCATGTCCCTGGTTGAGTGAAAATATTTTGAACTTGAGAAGATCGTGTCGTAAAATTGAGTGCCTTTGGAAATCCACTCAGCTGGAGGTTCACAGACTACATCTCAGGGATCTAATGTCCTCCTTAAACAAAACAATCCAGGAGGCGAGATCCACCTACTTCGCTAAACTGATAGCTTCTAATAAGAAGAATCCTAAAGTGCTGTTCGATACAATAAGCTCCATTGTGTCTCCTGCTACCTCGGCGGCTCCTGTGCTTTGTAAGGCAGAAAGCAATGACTTTTTGACATTTTTTGTTGATAAGATCAGGGATATAAAAGATAAAAGGCCTAGGTCATGTTGAACCTCCCTTGCATGCTTGGTCCTCTTTTAATCCTGTGTGTCTTGAAGACATCTCAGCACTGGTGGCCAAAATGAAACCCTCCTCTGGTTCGGCAGATATATTACTGTTCAAGCTCTTTGTGAATGTCTTTGACACAACTGGTCCATGGGTGACCAGAATGTTTAACTTGTCGCTTTCTTCTGGTGCGTTTCCGTGCTCTTTTAAGCATGCAGTTGTAGAACCAAAACTTAAGAAACCAAACCTGGACCAATCAGAGCTTAAGAACTTTAGGCCAATATCTAAACTCCCCTTTTTGGCCAAAATGCTGGAAAAAGTGGTCTCTACACAACTTACATCATTCCTAGAGTCTCACAACATCTATGACAAGCTTCAGTCAGGGTTTCGAAAACACCACTCTACAGAAACTGCGCTGCTGAAAGTGTCCAGTGACATCATGATGTCTGCCGACTCAGGGAGATGTACAGTGTTGGTCTTGTTGGACCTGTCCTCGGCCTTCGACACGGTCGACCACCAAATCCTGATAAACAGGCTGCGGGATCTGATTGGGTTGTCGGGTCCAGTGCTCCAGTGGTTCTCCTCATACCTGGCTGGTAGGAGTTTTAGTGTGTTTGCCAACCACATTATGTCTGAGCCAGGCAACCTGCAGTGTGGCGTGCCCCAAGGCTCTGTCCTGGGACCCCTCCTGTTTTTGTTGTATGTTCTTCCTCTAGGTCAGATAATCCAGCAGTTCAGTGATGTCTCCTATCATCTATTTGCTGACGACCTTCAGTTGTACTGCTCATTCAAGGCTTCTGAAGTTCACAAACTGAGTTCCTTAATTAACTGCTTGACAGAAACTAAGCAGTGGTTAAGCGACAACAGTCTTCAACTGAACTCAGACAAAACGGAGACGCTTATTATTGCCCCAGATAGTGCCATCCCCACTATTAAGCAGCACTTAGGTGATCTGAGCCTCTCTGCTAAAACTAAACTGAGGAATATTGGAGTGATCTTTGATGAAGCCATGTCACTAGAGCACCATTCAAGACAGCTGGTTAAAAACTGCTTCTTTCAGCTGCGCAGTATCGCAAAGCTCAGGCCCATGGTGTTTAAGGATGAGCTTGAAATGATTATTCATGCGTTTGTGTCCTCGCGGCTGGACTACTGCAACAGCCTGTTCACTTGTCTCAATAAGAAAGAGCTGGCTCGCCTCCAGTACGTCCAAAACTCAGCTGCGAGGCTGTTGACCAGTACCAACGGGAAGTCCCACATTACGCCCATTTTAAAATCTCTCCACTGGCTCCCTGTTGTGCATCGTGTCCAATTTAAAATCTTAGTGCTGACCTTCAGAGCCCTACATGGTCAAGCTCCTACTTACATAGCTGACTTAATCAAGCCGTACAGCTCAGCTCGAAGCCTGAGGTCATCTGGGCAGAACCTGCTGATGGTTCCTCGAACTTCCTTTAAAACTCGGGGAGACCGATCTTTCAAAGCAGCCGCGCCCCGCCTCTGGAACGAAATTCCTTTAGACCTGCGCTCTCTGGACTCAGTGGATGCTTTTAAAAAGCACCTAAAAACGTTTCTGTTTCAGCAAGCATTCTAGCCCGAATTGACCCATTGTTGTGCTTGGCTGTATTTTATTTGTCTTCATGACCTTTTTTATTCATGTATATATATATGTGTGTTTTATTTTCTCTCTATTTCTTTTTTTTTACTGTGAAGGACTTTGTGACTGCTGTCTGTGAAAAGTGCTATACAAATAAAGTTTACTTACTTACTTACTTACTTTCTCACCATGACAATAAGTGCAGTCCAGGGACTAGAGCTCTCCTTTATAATACTGCCCTGCATCATAACTGATAACAGGGCTAATTTTTTAAAGTTCTTTTTCGTGAATTGAAGACAGTATGAACCTTTACCAAAATGATAACAGGGCTCTCATCTCCTTGTACAACAGTGAGTGCGGAACTGTTCCTTTATTGGATTAGCATCCCCTGTAGGAATCTAATGTTGGACAGTGTTAGTTCTGCCAAAATCTTCCTCACTCGTGGAGAAAGCTTTTTTTCCCATTATTGAAGGAGAGCAGAAAGCTTACCCTGTTCTTCCAATGTAAGATCAGATCAGTCAGCCAGGCCCAACAAGTCAAACACTGGGTCCTTTTCCACTTTATCACTGGCTCCCACAAGTCCAGCCTCCACAACTTCATAAGCCCCTGGCATCAGGCTAGCATCACAGGTGCCATAGACATCTACATCTTCAGCTTCTGATATCTGCCTATGGAGACTGCCAAGTCATTGAGGTTACGGATACAGACGAGGACTCTACCTTGTCTGACCGATGCCAGGGTCCTTGCCACAGCCACTACACTGGGTTCTGCAAGGGCTTAAACAGGCTCACAGTCAGGGCCGTCAACAGACTTGCTGGGGCCCGGGACAAGAAAGAACTTCTGGGCCCCCCACCCATCAGGATTATCAAGCCCTCAAAGTGTCAGAGTGATGCGCCTAGCTTTCTTGATTGCAAAGTCATTTATAATGTCACTGAAATCCAGTCTTTGAGCAAGCTCGCGCTCAATGGACAGCATGGCTAGATTGTTAAGCCTGCCCTGTGACATGGTGGACCGCAGGTAGTTTTTAATTATCTTCATCTTGCTGAAGGCTCGCTCTCCTCCAGCTACAGTCACTGGCAAGGACAAGAAAATGCGTAGCAGTGTGCACATGTCAACATAAATACTTTGTAGTCCCATGCCATAGATGGCATTGAGCAGGTCTAGGGGTCCCAGCAGGTCCTCTTCAAATGTTGCAGCATATATTTTTTTCAGGTGACAAACTTGGTCTTCAAGTGACTCTGAGAAGTCTTTTTTATATTTTTCTGACAGTTTTGTGCATGATGCTTTGATGCTTGCAGCTGTCATTGTCTGGAATCTCCACAGTACAGAAAAGTCATCACAAATCTGCTTGACTGATGTAAATCTCATACTTAGCTGAGACACAACACGGTCTAATGCACAATAAAACACTTTGTCCCTGAAGTGTGTTTCTGGGTTCTCCTCAAATATTCCTCCATCTTCTGCCTCGTCAAAAAAATGCTTCCTCTTTCTCTGTTTCATTTTAAATGTTGGTGTGATGCCTATAGAAGAAGCAACAGCAGTAGCCTCTATCAACAAATGGTCCCAGGAAGCACGCATACATGCCATCTCTTCTTCAAGTTCTTTTATGTTGGCAACTTGAACTTCAAGGGACAAAGAGGAAGACTGGCTTGCAAGATTTCTGTCTTCAATGCACCCTAACACTTTTACCCAAAATGTTAGGAGCACTACTGCATCAAAAGACTCAAAGTAGGTTTTTAAACCGTGGGCCTGAGCTTTTGCTTCACTAGTGAGGTTACCTTGTGTAATGAGCATTTCTAAAGCTTTGAGGACATCTGGTAAATGCTTTGCCAGGGGGCACACTGCCTCTATGCGTGCACTCCAGCGTGTATCTGATAACTTGTGCAAAGAGCAGTGTAAAACTTTCATCAAAACTTCCCATCGCTGAGGGCTGCCACTAAAGAGTTTATACAGTTCATTAACATATCCAAAAAATATATTTATTTCTGGACTGGCCTGGGCTGCATGGACTCCAACAAGATTTAATGTGTGGGATGCACATGGGGAAAATGTGGCCATGGGGTTCTTCTGTTTGATGTGGGCTTGTACCCCTTTTACTTTTCCAGCCATATTGGCTCCGTTGTCATAACACTGACCTCGGCAGTTGCCTAGATCTATGTTGTGTTCCCTGAGTGTTTCTTCAATCATTGATGCGATTTCTTCTCCTGTCTTGTTGTTAAAGTCTCTAAATTGAAGAAATCTTTCCTTTATTTCCCACCCCTCAGATGGACTCAGATGTACATATCTGAGTAACAACACATTTTGTTCTAAATTGGAGACATCTGGTGTGGCATCACATATTATGGAAAAATAGGCTGAATCCTGCCTTTCTTTTAAAATGGTATTTAGAACACGTTGACTACAGAGCTCAATAAACTCATTTTGACTTTCAGGTGAAAGGTAGTGTGCTTGTAACCGCTTTCCCTGTCCTCGCTGCTCTCTAATCTTTTGCAAATGCTCATTTAGAATATTGTCATATTTTGACAACAGCCCAATCAGGCCGAGGAAATGTCCATTGTCTGGTTTATCCAGTACTGTTGTTTCACCCCTAAATGGCAGATTCCTGAAGGCCAAATAAAGTGTTACATCCAACAGTCTCTTTAGCAATGCTTTGTTCTTTTCTATCTCAGCTTCCAGTAGTTGCTGTTGTTTATTATCAATCCCTGAGGCTTTCAAGACACTGTGTTGCAGGTTCTTCCATTTCCAGTAACAATATTTGTGTGCACTGTTCCTTTCATGTTCTGGAAATCTTTCATAAAGTTTTCTGTATCTCACATTGCATACTTTCATCCCTTCAGTAGAATTCAGAGCACTTGTTGATCGTTTGCCTTCAGCTTGTTCAAAAGAAAATAATATGCATGGCAGACAAAACAGAGCTTTTTTGGAGTTACTGTATATGAGCCAGTCCCTTTCATTCTGTTCCCTGCCATTATGGGACAAAGCATAGCACAAATAGTTGGGGAAGGTCCTCCCATCTACATCTGTGGGCAAGTTACTAGCCTCCTTTGAAAAAGGTGCTCTAGTTGCTAGAGCACGTACTGCACTTATCTTGTCAGAGTCAGACATTATAGTTGGCCATAGGCCGGGGTCTTTAAAGTCTATGGCCACTTCTGGTGCACATTCACACACTCCTGTCGTGATACCAGCTCCCTCATCATTGCTTTCCCTTTCTTCCTCAGTCTCTCTCATTCTTGTCTCAATATGCTCAGCAACTGCAGTTTCACTCTCCCTGGACTCTTCTCTGTCCATTTGTATTGTGTTTTCTCTCTCCATATGTTCAGACTGCTTTCCCTCCATATATACATCATTTTGGTCTTTCTCTGTAAAAGACAAGCCTTGCATTACTACAACAACACAACAGCATTCATGATGAACGCTGACTCTGACTGACGCACGCTCCCTCGTACCGATCTGCGGCTGCTGCGCTGACCGGGACTTGGGACACGCCTCCTCCCTGACCCCTGGGCTGGCTTTGGGCTGGCTCACGTCTCCGTCTCTCTCCCTGACAAGCACCTCTGCTGTTTCACAGCTACTCTTTTGTGCTGTTTCAGTGATGGATTCGTATTAGGGCTCGTTACAATACACAGTGGGTTTTAAACTTAGCGGTGCTCGGACAAATCGGACCCAAAATATATCCAGCCGCCGAACCCGAGTCTGTTCACGTTCTGCGCGCTTGCTCCCTCATCTCCCATCCCCTTCTATCTCCTCCGCTCATTCTCCTTGCTTGCACAGCGCGGGTATACGAGAGGTTACAGACTCGAGTCGGGCTCTGGTGGTAGCAGATCTAAACTCTTTCAGTGTTAGCGGCTGTTCACTTACCACCATCCCCGTCCAAAGCCAAGTCAAGCCCTAATAATGTCACTTCTTTGTCCCTTTTTACAAACTTCATTATGTTTTCGTGTTCACATCTATGATCTTCCTCTCTTTTTCTTTTTTCTTTTCTTTTCTGCGCACCTGATTTATATCGACTAGCCATGTTTCTTCTTTCTATCAATGACAGATATAAATTTCCCGCTGCTGGGCACGTAGAGAACGTTGTAGCAGACAGTACGCCAGATCGGGGTCAAACCATTTTCTTCTAGGACGGGGGTCGTGTGCAAAAAGAGAAAACATTTATATTTACCAAAACAATCAGTTTCAGCTATTAAATATATTTTGAGTAGAAAATTACATTTAATGTAATAGACAAGGATTTCGTTAAAACAATAGGCGAATGTAAGGGAAAATAAATTGAGGGTCATTCATGGGGCCCCCATGGTCCTGAGGCCCGGGACAACATACCCGGTTGTCCCCCCCTGTCGATGGGCCTGCTCACAGTAGTTCTGCCACTTTGGGCTGCACCGAGCACTCCCCCGGACCACGACCTCACTTCTGGCTGGGACTATTACCCCTGGCCATTGAGTTGGCCAGACGTACCCTGTTCTGGCTCTGCCATTAGCTTTAGTTATGCACACTGGCCCTTTAAGAGAAACGGGACGTGAGTGTTCAGGTCATGTGGTGCAGAGATGGCTGAGTAGTGTGATTCAGAATGCAGAGTTGGCAAGGTGTTGTGTTCTGTAGCTGTGTTTGAGTTCATAAAAGGCATTTCCTATGAGTATGCAGTAAAAACAATGTTAAGATGAATAATATATGTTACAGATGGCACATTTAAGTAATTCATCGATGTTTTAAGGAACTATTTACAAGCTGTATTTTCCAAGCCATTAGTTTATTTCATATAGATGTAACAAGATAGTCTATGATTTATAAAGCTTGAATTCATAATTACAGCATAGTTTATGTATACTGATGCACATATACTGTATCTGTTTGTGATAGTTTCACACCTGGCATATAAAAAATGAGTCCAAACCCATCCTGGCGTCTGTGACTTCTTGTGTGGGGGTATTTAACTAACTAGATAGCGGAAAAGGTTTCCGAGAGTCCAGTACATATCCCAGTAATCCGTTCTCATTGGTCACTATTGTACTCCGACAGGCAGCAAAAGCATCTTTCCAGGCATGTTGGAACTTGGGGTTCAGACAACAAAAAGACACAGGCCCCTCTGGGTCCTTCAATACAACATCCCAACATGCTCGCACTACATTCGTTCCTTTGATGAGGGACTTAGAGGAGAATTCATCATCTATAACAAAGACACCTCGCTCTGCAATTTTATGCCCTTCAATTTCAATATCTATAATGGCATGGCCTGAACAGGGGATTTTGAGGCCATTGGCTGCCTTAAACTTGATAAACGAGAGGAGTTCTTGAACACCACACTCAAGAAACTGCTTAGTCAGTACACTTTGCCTCATTAGGGTGGTTTGGGAACTAGTGTCTAACAGATCAGTCATTTTAACTCCTCCTATCGCCACTTCAACCTGTGGGTGTTCACAAATCAAAGCTGAGGTGATCATTCTCACAGCCTAACCCAGCCGCTTGGGTCTCAGCAGCAGGGGAAACTAGTTTAAAGCTGGCAAGGGACTTGAATGATTATTACAAAACCTAGCAATATGGCCTGTCTTCTTACAATGTCTGCAAATGGACTTACCATTGATGTCTCAAGTGTTAGAGGAAGGTGGGGGAACAAACAACGTTCTGGTGGGTGCTGAGGGGAGGCTCCTGAAGGTGGACTCCTGGGCTTAAGTTCCCAAATTAGTTCCTGAGCCCAATCCTTCAGCTGGTCTCTTAGCTCATTCATGATTTCCTTTTTTATCTCCTGCTTCCAGTCAACATCCTGAGAACAAGATCTATAGTGGCTATTGCCCCCAACAGTCTGTCTTCCTCGGCCCTTGCTGATCCTCTTCCAACAGCTGAGTTTCCTGTTGTAGGGCATCAAAGGTCCCATATAGATTTTGACAAGCGTACCTCCTCAGAGCTTGTAGCAATGGGCACTCCTCCAGCCCAGGCAGGAACTGCTCCTTCAGGTGGTCGTCTGTGGGGGCCTCATCTGGGGCATGTTGCTGTAGCCTGCTGTAGCCACAGGTTCATCAGCTTTCTTTTGGTACCTATAAAACTGTGACCTAATTACTACAATGGGTATTCTATCTCTGTAGAGGTCAATAAGTACAGAAAAGATTTTAGCTGTTTTCGCTGTATCACTGGCACTCTCATCCAACACCTGAACCTGTCTTTTATCCACCCCAGTCAACGCTCCCATTAAAATGCTCATTTTTTGCTGCTCTGTAGTACCAGCATACTATACCAGCATATCAGTCCTTAAAGCTGTTCTCTCCATTCCACTTACTTTATTTCTGAGTCTGGTCCCCCAAACTTACAGTTGTGGTCAAAAGTTTACATATTCTTGTAAAGAACATAATGTCATGGCTTTATTGAGTTTCCAGTTATTCCTACAACTCTGATTTTTCTGTGATAGAGTGACTGGAACAGATACTTTTTGTCACAAAAAACATTCATGAAGTTTGGTTCTTTTATGACTTTATTATGGGTTAAAAGAAAAAGTGACCAAATCTGCTGCCTCAAAAATACACATACAGCAACATGAATTGGCAATTTTGGTGACTTAGAAAGTTGTGTCAATGAAATGAGCTTCATAGCATGGCCTCTTAACTTCTTGTGAGAAATTATGAGTGACTAAAGCTGGTGACTTCTCTGAGGCCATTTAAATAGGGCTCACTGGATACAAACGCCCACAAACGCTACAATGGGAAAGTCAAAGGAGCTCAGCATGTTGCGGATCAGGTGGCCACAACTTGTAGTTCTTCAGTCCAGATTCTAAGTTTAAATTCCCTTAGTTGTATGAGTGCTCAAAAATAGCGTTTACCAGTAACTCACCAATAGAGGCAAAAAAGAAAGAGTCTGAGAAGTCGGTCTTCAGATTCAAAGATAAAAGTATTTATTCTGCAAAAAAATACAGGACAAACACAGTGAGAGATACCCCGGGGTAAGAACTCTGACAATCGCTTCTGATGAAACACAGTATAAAGTCACCTTTATACTGTGTGGCGCTGGGGTTTCCACGGCCTCAGCCCCCACCTTCTTTTACAGTAAGTTTTGGGAATTTTCCACAATGACCCCTCCCATCTTAAAAATAATGCTCACTAATGCTTAGATGAGCAGAGCCATCAGGAGGGCTTGCTGTTCCCTCCTGACCTCTCTCTCCACCCCAAATGAATGTCTTACAATCCTACAGAGTCTCCTCCTCTACAGACTGAGCTAGCATCCGGGCTGCCATATCTCAGAAGCAAAGTATCATGCTATCCACTTCAGGACAGGCTGTTGCCCACGCAACCAGTGCAGGTGCACCCCAGCTCCCTGCACCAAGGCAGGGAGTCAGAGCAACCGCAGAGTGACCGCACTCAACTTTGCTCAGCTTTTACAGCAGTTACTGGAAATGTTTGGGGAGTGTTTGAACCTTATTTTATTAACAAATACTTTAAATGATTTTTATTAACAAATACTTTAAATTTGCCTCTGCCTTTAAGCATCAGCCACTACAAGCACAGATCTGAAAAAGCAAATCACTGACTTGAACAAGTCAGGAAAGTCACTTGGAGCCATTTCAAAGCAGCTGCAGGTCCCAAGAGCAACAACGCAAACAATTGTAAGTATAAAGTGCATGGCACTGTTTTGTCACTGCCACGATCAGGAAGAAAAGGCAAGCTATCACCTGCTGCTGACAGAAAATTGGTCAGGAGGGTGAAGAGTCAACCGAGAACCACCAAAAAGCAGATCTGCCAAGAATTAGAAGCTGCTGGAACACAGGTGTCAGTGTTCACAGTCAAGTGTGTTTGGCATGGTCATGGACTGAGAGGCTGCCATGCAAGAAGGAAGCCCTTGCTCCAAAAGCGGCACCTTAAGGCTCGGCTGAAGTTTCCTGCTGATCACATGGACAAAGATAAGACCTTCTGGAGGAAAGTTCTGTGGTCAGACGAAACAAAAATCAAGCTGTTTGGCCACAATACCCAGCAATAAGTTTGGCGGAGAAAAGGTGAGGCCTTTAACCCCAAAAATACCATACCTACTGTCAAGCACGGTGGTGGTAGTATTATACTGTGGGGCTGTTTTGCTGCCAATGGAACTGGTGCTTTACAGAGAGTAAATGGGATAATGAAAAAGGAGGATTACCTTTAAATTTTTCAAGATAACCTAAATCATCAGCCCGAAGGTTGGATCTTGGGTGCAGTTGGGTGTTCCAACAGGACAATGACCCCAAACACACATCAAAAGTGGTAAAGTGGTAATGAAATTGCTAAATCAGGCTAGAATTATGGTTTTAGAATGGCCTTCCCAAAGTCCTGACTTAAACCCCATTGAGAATATGTGGACAATGCTGAAGAAACAAGTCCATGTCAGAAAGCCAACAAATTGAACTGAACTGCACCAATTCTGTCAAGAGGAGTGGTCAAAGATTCAACCAGAAGCTTGCCAGAAGCTTGTGGATGGCTACCAAAAGCACCTAATTTAAGTGAAAATGACCAAGGGACATGTAACCAAATATTAGCATTGCTGTATGTATATTTTTGAGCCAGCAGATTTGGTCACTTTTTCTGTTAACTCATAATAAAGTCATAAAAGAACCAAACTTCATGAATGTTTTTTGTGACAAAGAAGTATCTGTTCCAATCACTCTATCAGGGAAAAATAAGAGTTGTAGGAATAACTGGAAACTCAAGAGAGCCATGACATTATGTTCTTTACAAGAATATGTAAACTTTTGACCACAACTGTAAGTTTGGGGGACCAGACTCAGAAATGAAGTAAGTGGAATGGAGAGAACTCAAAATCCAAATCCACAGCTCCTCTGATGCCCATGCTTCCGTCAAAAACGGTGTTGGCAGACACTGACTGCTGCTCGCCCCTCACTTCAGTTCTTCAGGATGCCGTGTGGTGTGTCTGGTGGCTCTCTGGAAGGCTGCTTTCCTGGAGTGCTCCTTCCAGCATCTGCTATAACCTGCTGCTCTCTCCCGTTCTCCTCTGTCTCAGATTAAAACGGGCTTGTCCCTGCCTCCCCACACCTTTTACCACAATTACCACATCTGGTAATTAGGTCAAGGTCTGCGAGTGTGGGCATGGCATTCCCAGGGTCAATTCATTTTTTTACAAGACTGTCAACACACTTAAAACAATTGGACACAAACAATCTAATTTAAAAATAATTTAAAATCACAGCAACCCAGGTAAGTCACCGTCTTGATGAACACTGTCCTGCAATGGAAGGTGGCATTTTTTGCCAAGGCAAATGGACTTTGATAAAAGTTTAGGGATAAGTGATGGGCAGTTGTGTTGAGTTTCATTTGTGTCATATGTAATACTCTGCACTACAGTAGGTGGTCTTTTCCAGCCAACGAGCTGCTTCCACTATAGTATAGTTTGATGTGTGACTACTTACATATAATCACTGGTTTGTTTTATGTTATGGTACATATATCTTGTTTAAAAGTATTTAACTTTAATCATGTGAACGACATAACCCTAATAAGGATGCAAGGTGCTGCCTCCAGCCAAATACACTTTTTTATATTTTACCTATAAATGCTTACACTTTAATTTTATGATTTGTCACTTGATTGTCAGGAATGTTGTGGGACTTTCCAATCCCAAAGGGGAGAAAATGTAAAGTAAAAAAAAAAATGTTTAGAGTAAAAAATGTGAATATTGTACCTGGCATGTAGCTAACTGCTACATTGGCAACAGCCACATAGGCAAAAACATCACATGGCTGTCCTATATGCTGTTATCTTTGTTTGAGAAAGAGATCCCAGTGGCACACTGGCCACAGTGACTGGACTTTGGTCAGGATGATATGATAGGAGGAAGAGAGTATTGACAATGTGGCTTTAAAACATGGTAGTAATGGACTTTTATTAACAAATGCATCTATAACATTTTCAGTAAACACATATATATATATTTTTAAAAGTTTATTTTTGTTCAGGTATCATACTTAAAAGGTCTGTTGTATTATATAATCATATTGAATATGTAGTAGGTATTATGAATAATGTTGTATGCTGTATTGCTTCATGGGGTTGATCAATGATGTTTTAGAACAGGGTGCTGTTTATTTATACTTTACTTATCCAAGCCTACATATATATGTGTGTTTGTACCAGTTTTTTCCTCTTTCTCTATTCCTTGCTCTCTTTCAGCCAGAGATCCATAAGGGAGGATTCCACAGAGCCTGAAGACTCCCTGCAGTGAGACAGCACCCTCATTCTGCAACCCGGGTTTACAGGCGTTTCCCTGTTCCTGTTTTTTAATAAACCAAACATGAACTTTACCATACTGGTTTCTGAGAGTGACTGGAGCATCATCATGCAACATAAGTCATGGTGGAGACATGGTGTATACAAGGATAACATGGATCAAAGGACACAAACAAACTTGACATGATGTTCACTTTTCAGAATTCATTTGACATTTAATAATGACTTCATCGCAATAAATAAGAGCATAGTGAAAAAAAAACAACAATATTTATATATGTTTGCATGTGTGTAAACATGTTATATGTGTCTTTTCCTGTCTTGTCTGGATAATCTGTTTAAAAAGCAGATTTTTGCACATGCAAGAATTATTTTTTTTTCATTTTTCACACAAAAGTGGACAAAAGTTGTTATGAATTTAAATATGTATCAGTGTTTAGAATAATAAGTGCACTGGTGCTTAAGAATTGTGAACACACACACACACACACATATAGATATAGATACAGATAGATAGACAGATAGATATAGATGTAGATATATGAATTCATGTTGTGTCAGTTTACTTCTTCTTCCAGAAAGTTACTGATATTACATTAGTCTTCAAATCATTAAGATTACTTGGCCCTAAATTACCATGGGATTACTGAAATCACCAATTTTGTGTGGAAAATGTATCTAATAATTTTTCTTGAATATTTCTTCCCTTCCTCTCTCTCTGAATATATCAATAAATAATAGGATGCGATTGCTCTTAACTACCATACAAATTTAAGAACATATTTAAAAAAAAAATAAAAATCAAAGCAATAAACAGATTAACAGCAGCTTGATCTTTAACCTTATCCTAAAATGTATCAACAAGGCATGAGGTGTTTACATTAATCCTCAAATAATGGCGAAGTTCACTTTTTAAATAACACATCAACAAGCTACATGCACATGTAGGTATGTTATAAAAATATTGTAAATTAAAGCTGCCCCTACACATCTAAACCTAATGAGAGATGTACTTAAGCATCTTGAACTAGAGAAAATAAATTTCTCTCTGAAAAAGCAGGAAGAGAAATTTAAAAAAATCTGGCAACCCGTTATAGACCAGTTATGCAAAACGATTTCCAAATAAGAATCGAGTTAGACCCCTTTAGCTTTACTCAAACTGAGTTGGATCAGTACCATACAGCCCCCCCCCCCTCATTTATTTATTACTGTCCCACCCAACGCAGTAATGCAATAACTCCTGAGATGAAAGTCATCGCAACATTGTGATACCTGGCCACAGGTAAAATGCAACAGTATAGCAGTGATGACTTGGGTCTGTCACAACCCTCTGTCAGCAGAGTGACCAGTCAGACCATTACAGTGCTTTTACAGCCTCGTTGTGCGATTTGTTTTTTTCAATCTCCGCTCTCGCTTGGGATTGCAGCACGTACCAGCGCTTCTCACAGCAATCACAGGAATTGCTGACAGCTGAGTCTGTGTTCACCATTAATATCAAACACATGCTGGTAAAATTATCAGTATGGACAGTAAACATAACAATAAACAAATCAATACAATCAGCATGTGAACGAGGTATGTTCAAACATTTTGAAGCTTTGTAATTTAATTTTGCCGAGTTTCATCATCATGACATAAAATTAATGTCACGATTACACATTTCTGAATATAGTCCAAGTTATATGATCAGTTGATTTTACTGTCTATTCATTACTAGGAGCGCGGAGCACATTTTTCTTGTTACTTCTGACTGAAGTTAAAGATTCCATTTTACAATTCAAAGAAACATATATTACAGAGAATATATTACTAGGTGAGGATTGGAACATGGTTGTAGATGAATGGGGTGGCAGGTTCCCCAGTAAATTTACAGCCTCTCATCCTAACCCAATAATGGCAGAGTTCTGTAACCTTTTAAACCTTCATGACATTTGGAGAGAGAAACACCCACATCTGAAACAATTCTCCTGTTTTAAACCGGATGCCTCATCCAAATTCAGATTAGATTATTGGTTTGTAGCTGACACACTGATTAATCAGATATCCAATTGTGACATATTCCCAGCAGCCCTTACTGATCACTGTGGCACTGATCTAACAGTAATGCCTCCGATTATGAGGGAAAAAGGTTACTGGAAATTTAATGCCAATCTCTTAAAACACAATGAATATTGCAAAAGTATCTATGAACTCATACATATGACTCCATTAAAACATATACTCGGAAGTGGGAATTCTTAAAATACAAAATCTGTCAATATTCTATCTCATTTAGTAAAAGTATTAAGAAAAAGAACACCCAGAAAGAAGAAAATATAAAAGACATACTCTGAATTTCCATGAACCTATTGTTATCAGATAATGATAAAATCTAACTTTCCTTCTTGCAATCCACACTAGATGAAATATATGAGAGAAAAGCCTGAGGGGCATACATCAGGTCAAGAGCTAAATGGATGGAAGAAGGACGGGTAAAACTCTGCATATTTCTGCAGATTAGAAAGAAGAAGACAGGAGAGGAACGCCATTAAAACACTCATCATCAATGGTAGAGAAAGCTCAGACCCAACCTTAAACGTTAAAGAAATAAATACATTCTATCAAAACCTTTACATTTCCTGTAAGCAATCCCTGTGCTGAAGAATGGTCTGGCTCTCAAACTGATGTTTCATGATGTTTTATTTTCTCAAGAAGTAAGTAACACTATGTCAACACCATGTCAACACCAAGTCAACTCTTAAAAACCTTTTATCTCAGGTATTTAAGTCAAAGTCTTTTTATTGTCAATACTGTGATATGTATTGACAATAAAAAGGAGCATTGAAATTGCTGTTTAAAGAAACTACAACCAACTTCTCATTACCAACTAGTATGAAACAAGGTATTAATACACTCCTATGTAAGAAAAATACTAGAAAATTATCGTCCAATATCATTTATAAATAGTGACTATAAAATACTCACATACATTTACACTAACAAATTAAAAACGGGGTTGGACCAAATAATCAGTGACACTCAAACAGGTTTTGTTAGAAAAAGATTGATACATAACAACACAAGACTTGTACAAGACCTTTTAGAATATAACCATCTGATAAAAGACAAAGGATATATTTTATTCCTGGACTTTCACAAGGGATTTGATAAACTTAAACATGAATTTCTCTTTAAATTCTTACAGATGTATAAATTTGGACCAAAATTCTGCAAAATAATAGAATCCCTCTATAATGCAACATCTAGTTCAGTAGTACTTCTTTTGGGTACATCACCATGGTTCTATGTAAACAGAGGGGTTAAACAGGGTTGTAATATTCCTGCATTTCTGTTTATTATGGCAGCAGAAATGCTGGCAATCCAAATCAAACACTCTGATATGCCAAACTGAATGTGTTTGATGAACAGATTGTCATCAGCCAACTGGCAGATGACACCACTGTGTTTTTGAAAAGCTTGGAACAAATACATTAGGTACTTGATTTAATTGATATGTTCTCTAAAACTTCAGGATTAACCCTTAACCGAGACAAATGTAAACTAATGTTAATCCATTAATCTAACCTTACTGAGGTTTATGGTATCCCAATTAAATCTTCTTTAAATACTTAAGAATCCATTTGTCGAAAGTTCTCAGCATTAGTGAAACACTAAACATTCAAGGAACAATTAATCAATGTAAATCTAAGTTCAACTCGCGGTTACAGAGAGACCTGATGGTTTTTGGAAGAACATGTCCAACAAAAATGGAATCCATATCCAGGTACATCTACCCAGCATACTCAATGGCTCAATGGCTACAGAAGGACATGGAGGCAGCAGTCTAAGCAGAGAGGCCCAGACTTCCCTCGCCCCAGACACCTCCTCCAGTTCTTCCGGTGGGACCCCGAGGCGTTCCCAGGCCAGCTGAGAGACATAGTCCCTCCAGCGTGTCCTAGGTCTACCCCGAGGCCTCCTCCCCGTGGGACATGCCTGGAACACCTCCCCAGGGAGGCGTCCCAAAGGCATCCGGAACAGATGTCCAAGCCACCTCAACTGACCCCTCTCGATGTGGAGAAGTAGCGGCTCTACTCCGAGCTCCTCCTTGGTGACCGAGCTCCTCACCTGATCTCTAAGGGTGCGCCCAGCCACCCTGCGGAGGAAACTCATTTCAGCCGCTTGTATCCAGGACCTCGTTCTTTCGGTCATGACCCAAAGCTCATGACCATAGGTGAGAGTAGGAACGTAGATTGACCGGTAAATACAGAGCCTCGCCTTTTGGCTTAGCTCCTTCTTCACCACGACGGACCGGTACAGCGACCGCATGACTGCAGATGCTGCGCCGATCCGCCTGTCAATCTCGCGCTCCATCCTCCCCTCACTCGTGAACATGACCCCGGGATACTTAAACTCCTCCACTTGGGGTAGGACCTCTCCACCGACCCGGAGAGGGCAAGCCACCTTTTTCCGGTCGAGAACCATGGCCTCAGATTTGGAGGTGCTAATCATCATCCCAGTCGTTTCACACTCGGCTGCAAACCGCCCCAGTTCAAGCTGGAGGTCCAGGTTTGATGAAGCCAACAGGACCACATCATCCGCAAAAAGCAGAGACGAGATCCCACGGTCCCCAAACCGGACCCCCTCCAGCCCCTGGCTGCGCCTAGAAATTCTGTCCATAAAAGTTATGAACAGAACTGGTGACAAAGGGCAGCCCTGTCGGAGTCCAACGCGCACCGGGAACAGGTCCGACTTACTGCTGGAAATACGAACCAGACTCCTGCTCCGGTCGTACAGGGACTGAACTGCCCTTAGCAAAGGGCCCCGGACCCCATACTCCCGGAGCACCCCCCACAGGATGCCACGAGGGACACGGTCCAATGCCTTCTCCAAATCCACAAAGCACATGTGGACTGGTTGGGCAAACTCCCATGAACCCTCGAGCACCCGATGGAGAGTGTAGAGCTGGTCCAGTGTTCCACAACCAGGACGAAAATCGCATTGTTCCTCCTGGATCCGAGGTTTGACTATCGGCCGGATCCTCCTCTCCAGTACCCTGGAATAGACTTTCCCGGGGAGGCTGAGGAGTGTGATCCCCCTGTAGTTGGAGCACACCCTCCGGTCCCCCTTCTTGAAAAGAGGGACCACCACCCCGGTCTGCCAGTCCAGAGGCACTGTCCCCGACCACCACGTGATGTTACAGAGTCGTGTCAGCCATGACAGTCCCTGCACATCCAGAGACTTGAGGTACTCAGGACGAATCTCATCCACCCCCGGAGCCCTGCCACCGAGAAGCTTGTCAACCACCTCAGTGAGATGACCACGCCTGGCCTGCCGGTACCCCTCAGCTGCCTCAGGACTCCTATGAGCTAACAACGCCCGATAGGACTCCTTCTTCAGCTTGACAGCATCCCTTACTTCCGGTGTCCACCACCGGGTTCGGGGGTTGCCGCCACGACAGGCACCAGAGACCCTGCGACCACAGCTCCGAGCAGCAGCTTCGACAATGGAAGTGGAGAACATGGTCCACTCGGACTCAATGTCTCCAGCGTCCCCTGGGATCTGAGAGAAGCTCTCCCGGAGGTGGGAGTTGAAGACCGCACTGACAGAGGGCTCCGTCAGACGTTCCCAACAGACCCTCACAACACGTTTGGGCCTGCCAAGTCTGTCCGGCTTCCTGTCCCGCCAGCGCATCCAACTCACCACCAGGTGGTGATCAGTTGACAGCTCTGCCCCTCTCTTCACCCGAGTGTCCAAGACACGCGGCCGGAGATCAGATGACACAACTACAAAGTCGATCATCGACCTCCGACCTAGGGTGTCCTGGTGCCACGTGCACTTGTGGACACCCTTGTGCTCAAACATGGTGTTCGTTATGGACAAACTGTAACTAGCACAGAAGTCCAATAACAGAACACCACTCGGGTTCAGATCAGGGAGGCCGTTCCTCCCAATCACCCCCCTCCAGGTCTCACTGTCATTGCCCACGTGAGCGTTGAAGTCCCCCAGTAGAACAATGGAGTCCCCAGTCGGAGCACTGTCCAGCACCCCTCCCAGGGACTCCAAGAAGGGCGGGTACTCCGCACTGCTGTTCGGCCTGTAGGCCGAGACAACAGTCAGAGACCTGTCCCCAACCAGAAGGCGCAGGGACGCGACCCTCTCTTTCACCGGGGTGAACTCCAACACATGGTGGCTGAGCTGTGGAGATGTGAGCAAGCCCACGCCAGCCCGCCGCCTCTCACCATGGGCAACTCCAGAAAAATGGAGAGTCCAGCCCCTTTTGAGGGGCTGGGTTCCAGAGCCCAAGCTGTGCATGGAGGTGAGCCCAACTATATCTAGACGGTATCTCTCAACCTCCTGCACAAGCTCAGGCCCCTTCCCCCCCAGTGAGGTGACGTTCCAAGTCCCAACAGTTAGAGTCTGTGTCCGGGGATCGGGTCGCTGAGGTCCCCGCCGTCGACTGCCGCCCGATCCACATAGCACCCGGCCCCTATGAGTCCCTCTGCAGGTGGTGGGTCCGCAGGAAGGCGGGCCCACGTCGTCCATTCGGGCTGGGCCCGGCCGAGCCCCGTGGGCCAAGGCTCGGCCACAAGGCCCTCCCTTGCGAGCCCCGACCCCAGGCCTGGCTCCAGGGTGGGGCCCCGGCTGTGCCATGCCGGGTGACGTCACGGTCCTGTTCTTTTTTCTTCTCATATGGGCTTCTTGAACTGCTTTTAGTCTGACCCATCACCTGAGACCTGTTTGCCTTGGGTGACCCTACCAGGGGCATAAAGCCCCCGACAACATAGCTCCCAGGGTCATTCGGGCACTCAAACTCCCCCACCACGATAAGGTAGCAGTTCCAGGGGGAGACTCTTATTTAGTAAAACATTAATCTGTCAACTAGTAAGATATCTGCTTAAAAAGTACACAGGCTCTTGGTTCTTGGTGACACGAAACAATATTTGGTAAGAAATATTATACCAATATGTGCTATACCAAATAACACATAACTGCTTACATAGTACAGTATAATAAAGATAGGAAATTAATCACTAAATTAATCACTAACCTCTTAAAATGAAATGACTAATTTTAGGACCTTTCGGATAACGTGGTTGTGGCTGTAAACAACTGCATAGTGTGTTTATACCAGGAGCTGGTCCTGAAAATATGGTTCATTAAAAAATAAAATAAAAAAAGAATGCACCTGAACTAAACCAGGTTAAAAACAAGATTGTACCCTTCTCATGCCTAAATCAACTTTAATGTCATCATGACCCCCCACTACAGCAGGAGGAGCAAAACTGACTGGATAAAAAGATATTAACGCTATTTATTTCACTCTGTTCATCCACTAACTTCTAATTTGCTTCAAATAGCTAATTCAAGAGAAGTTGGTTACATTTAATATTAGTCATTTTGTCATTGCACACATTTTCGGGGAGACAAGAAATTTTCCTCTTGAGAATTTGGTCTGATTTTGCTAAATAGGACTTCTGTTGCAAGCTGCGTTTGAGGACAAACAGCCCTGTGTCAAAAACAACTACTTAGTTTTAACAAGACATCCCAATTTACAGCTTTCTGACAATAAATAAGCACCAGGAGATTTCAGCAAGATAAAATAAGGCTAACGTTAAGGCCAAGTACGTTGTAGTTCCAAATAGTCTAGCTTCGTTAAGTGTTAGGTTTAAAACCTGAAAATACACACAGCACAGGAAGGAAGACAGTACTCATGAGCTCAAGTCTTTTACTTGCGCACAAGGAGAGAACGGACACTTCAGCTCTGCAGTATGCATCGCTACAGCATTCCAGCTCTCTGCCAGTCCTTCTGTGCTTGGCTCTTTTATTTGGTAAACAATCAGTACAAGAGTCAGCATAAGATAAGTTTCACATAGACAATCTTAATGGGTCAGTTCTCTGTGTTCTTTACTGTGAGTACATATAGCTTGGAATGTTTTATGGTGATTCATGGTTGCTGACATGTAGACTTTTAAGTCCTGACAGTCACTCAATGACTACCTAATAAGAATAATTCTTAACATAAGCACAATTCTTCTAACATTAAGTTAGCTAACCAACAGTATGGTAGCTTACCTGCTTTACAAATGTAATATTAGGGCTGCACGTGTATAACTGCTGCTGCACCGTGGCTGCTTCGCTACTGAAGAGCTGCATGTGAGCCTAAAGAGCTGGCGAAAAATAATCAGTAATCCACGGTGCTACTTCCACAGGGAGGGGAGCCCAGCTCTGAAGTGTCAAAGCCCTGATCCCAGGTGGCGGAGCTGAGATCCGGAGGGCTCTGGCCCACTTTAACCCTTGACGCGCCGACGAGCACTGTGGAGCACCAAAGTTTCAACTTTGGATAGATAAAAATAAAATAATATTACTTTATTTTAGCACATGCGCAGTCTCTCAGTGGGGGGAGCAGGGTGGCCAGTCAGATTTTAGGGGTAACCGGTGCCACCCCCAGCCACCCATGTGGCCCCGCCTCTGAATGGCTATACCAAACAAATTCATAAAGACCATCAACCAACTAAACTTTAACTTTATCTGGAAAAACCGGGTTCACTACATTAAAAAATCAGAAACTGTTAAAGAATACGAAGATGGTGGCTTAGAAGCTATAGTTTTTGGATGTTTGAACGCAGTTTTAAAGATGAAATGGTTAAAGTCCTTTATGTTAAATGATAATTAGGGCCCGAAGCACTACAGTGCGTAGGACCCTATTGTTCCTGTAGTGTTTCTTTTGCGGTTTCTTTGGCGGTTTGTTTCTTTTTCTTACGCCACTTTGAACCCTAATTTGACCCCCTAAACATGCTCAAAAATTCACCAAATTTGGCACACACATCAGGACTGGTGAAAAATTTGATATTTTGGGGGAATTACACATATGAATGGCAAAATGACTCAATAGCGCCACCTTGAAAATTGGGCTTTAGTGGAGTTAATACGGCTAGTTTCACGTAAACTCATGAAATTTGGTACACATGTACAGTGGCCCAAGACAAAAAAATTCCTGCTTTTAAAATTTCAAAAAAGGCTCAACGGCGCCCCCTAGAGCACGTAGTGTGCAGGCATTGGAATTTAATGAACTCCTCCTAGGATTTTTGTCCGATTTCCACCAAATTTGCTGTGTGGCATCTGGACCCCTCCAGGATGAAAAGTTATTAAAATTAAAGCTGCAAGCAGCGTCGGACGGGCCCTCGCTCCTCACCGCACTTCTCTCCACATGACCTTGTCTAGGGGGCGCTGTAGAGCCGATTGGAATTTTGACCATGCAAATCTATTGGTCTTGGGATACTATATGTGTGTACCAAATTTCATGTTTGTAGGATAAAGCAGTGATTTTATATCAGTATTTGAATATTTGTAGGGGGCGCTGTGGAGCCGTTTGACCACATTCATTCCTGAATTGTATATTGAACGTTAGGTTTTGAGATTAATGAGCATTTTTGTGGATTTGGTGATTTTACATGGATCCCTTCACCTCCAAAACTCATTTCATTCCACATGGCGAATTTGCTCAAAATGGCCGCCATGCCACGCCCACACCGTGTGACGCAGCCACGAGATTTTAATAACTTTTCATTCTGGATGGGTCGAGATGCCACACAGCGAATTTGGTGAAAATCGGACAAAAATCCTGGGAGGAGTTCGTTAAATTCCAATGCCTGCACACCACGTGCTGTAGGGGGCGCCGTTGAGCTTTTTTGAAATTTTAAAAGCAGGAATATTTTTGTCTTGGGCTACTGTACATGTGTACCAAATTTCATGAGTTTACGTGAAACTAGCCGTATTAACTCCATTAAAGGCCAATTTTCAAGGTGGCGCTATTGAGTCATTTTGCCATTCATATGTGTAATTCCCCCAAAATATCAAATTTTTCACCAGTCCTGATGTGTGTGCCAAATTTGGGGAGTTTTTGAGCATGTTTAGGGGGTCAAATTAGGGTTCAAAGTGGCGTAAGAAAAAGAAACTGCCATCCCCCCAAAGAAACCACCAAAGAAACACTACAGGAAATATAGGGTCCTACGCACTGTAGTGCTTCGGGCCCTAATTAAAGCTGCAAGCAGCGTCGAACGGGCCCTCCCTCCTGATCATGCTCCTCTCCACACAACCTTGTCTAGGGGGCGCCGTAGAGCCGACTAGAATTTTGACTGTGCAAATCTGTTGGTCTTGGGATACTATATGTGTGTACCACATTTCATGTTTGTAGGATAAAGCAATGATTTTATATGAGTATTTGAATATTTGTAGGGGGTGCTGTGGAGCCGGTTGACCACGCCCATTTCTGAATTGTATATTAAATATTAGGTCTTGAGATTAATGAGGTTTTGTGTGGATTTGGTGATTTTACATGTATCACTTCACCTCCAAAACCCATTTCGTTCCACATGGCGATTTTGTTCAAAATGGCCGCCATGCCACGCCCACACCGTGTGACGCAGCCACAAGATTTTAATAACTTTCCATCCTGGAGGGGTCTAGATGCCACACAGTGAATTTGGTGAAGATTGAACAAAAGTCCTGGGAGGAGTTCGTTAATTTCCAATGCCTGCGCACGTGTTCCATTGTACAATCTTAAGCTTTTTGTTCAAAATGGCCGCCATGCCACGCCCACACCGTGTGACGCAGCCACAAGATTTTAATAACTTTTCATCCTGGAGGGGTCCAGATGCCACACAGCGAATTTGGTGAAAATCGGACAAAAATCCTAGGAGGAGTTCGTTAAATTCCAATGCCTGCACGCTACGCGCTCTAGGGGGCGCCGTTGAGCCTTTTTTGAAATTTTAAAAGCAGGAATGTTTTTGTCTTGGGCCACTGTACCTGTGTACCAAATTTCATGAGTTTACGTGAAAGTAGCCGTATTAACTCCACTAAAGCCCAATTTTCAAGGTGGCGCTATTGAGTCATTTTGCCATTCATATGTGTAATTCCCCCAAAATATCAAATTTTTCACCAGTCCTGATGTGTGTGCCAAATTTGGTGAGTTTTTGAGCATGTTTAGGGGGTCAAATTGAGGTTCAAAGTGGCGTAAGAAAAACTAGAGGAACAATAGGGTCCTACGCACTGTAGTGCTTCAGGCCCTAATGAAAGCTGCAAGCAGCGTCAGACGGGCCCTCGCTCCTCACCGCACTCCTCTCCACACGACCTTGTCTAGGGGGCGCTGTAGAGCCGATTAGAATTTCGACTGTGCAAATCTGTTGGTCTTGGGATACTATATGTATGTACCAAATTTTTTGTTTGTAGGATAAAGCAGTGATTTTATATGACTATTTGAATATTTCTAGGGGGCGCTGTGGAGCCGTTTGACCACGTCCATTCCTGAATTGTATATGAAATATTAGGTCTTGAGATTAATGAGGATTTGTGTGGATTTGGTGATTTTACATGGATCCCTTCACCTCCAAAACCCATTTCGTTCCACATGGCGATTTTGTTCAAAATGGCCGTCATGCCACGCCCACACCATGTGACGTATCCACGAGAATTTAATAACTTTTCATCCTGGAGGGGTCTAGATGCCACACAGCGAATTTGGTGAAGATCGGACAAAAATCCTGGGAGGAGTTCGTTAAATTCCAATGCCTGCACACGTGTTCCATTGTACAATGTTAAGCTTTTTTGTTCAAAATGGCCGCCATGCCACGCCCACACCGTGTGACGCAGCCACAAGATTTTAATAACTTTTCATCCTGGAGGGGTCTAGATGCCACACAGGGAATTTGGTGAAGATCGGCGAAAAATCCTGGGAGGAGTTTGTTACATTCCAATGCCTGCGCACCACGTGTTGAAGTGGGCGAAGTTAAGCTTTTTTGTTCAAAATGGCCGCCATGCCACGCCCACACCGTGTGACACAGCCACAAGATTTTAATAAATTTTCATCCTGGAGGGGTCTAGATGCCACACAGCGAATTTGGTGATGATCGAACAAAAATCCTGGGAGGAGTTCATTAAATTCCAATGCCTGCGCAGCATTTTCTAGGGGGTGCCATTGAGATTTTTTGTTCAAAATGGCCGCCATGCCACGCCCACGCCATGTGACGTATCCACGAGATTTTAATAACTTGTCATCCTGGAGGGGTGTAGATGCCACACAGCGAATTTGGTGAAGATCGGACAAAAATCCTGGGAGGAGTTCGTTAAATTCCAATGCCTGCGCACAATGTGTTCCATTGTACAATGTTAAGCTTTTTTGTTCAAAATGGCCGCGATGCCACGCCCACACCGTGTGACGCAGCCACAAGAATTTAATAACTTTTCACCCTGGAGGGATCTAGATGCCACAGAGCAAATTTGGTGAAGATCGGGCAAAAATCCTGGGAGGAGTTCGTTAAATTCCAATGCCTGCGCACCACGTGTTGAAGTTGGCGAGGTAAAGCTTTTTTGTTCAAAATGGCCGCCATGCCACGCCCACACCGTGTGACGCAGCCACGAGATTTTAATAACTTTTCTTCTTGGATGGGTCTAGACTCCACACAGCGAATTTGGTGAAGATTGGATACAAATCCTGGGAGGAGTTCGTTAAATTCCAATGTCTCCACACGACTTTTTCTAGGGGGCGCCATAGAGCCGATTTGAATTTCGACTGTGAAAATTTGTTGGACTCGGGATTCTATATGTATGTACCAAATTTCATGTTTGTAGGATACAGCAGTGATTTTTTATGAGTATTTGAATATTTGCAGGGGGCGCTGTGGAGCCGTTTGACCACGTCCATTCATGAATTGTATATTAAACCTTAGTGTTTGAGATTGATGAGGATTTGTGTGGATTTGGTGATATTAGGTGGATCCCTTCACCTCCAAAACTCATTTCATTCCATGTGGCAAAATTGGTGAAAATGGCTGCCATGCCACGCCCACACCGTGTGACACAGCCACAAGATTTTAATAACTTTTGATCCTGGATGGGTCCAGATGCCACACAGCGAATTTGGTGAAGACCGGATAAAAATCTTAGGAGGAGTTCGTTAAATTCCAATCCCTGTGCACCACCTTTTCTAGGGGGCGCCGTGGAGCTTTTTGAAATTTCAAAAGCAGGAATGTTTTTGTCTCGGGCTACTGTACCTGTGTACCAAATTTTATAGCTGTACGTGAAACTAGCCGTATTAACTCCACTAAAGCCCAATTTTCAAGGTGGCGCTATTGAGTCATTTTGCCATTCATATGTGTAATTCCCCCAAAATATCAAATTTTTCGCCAGTCCTGATGTGTGTGCAAAATTTGAGGAGTTTTTGAGCATGTTTAGGGGGTCAAATTGGGGTTTAATTTGGCGTAAGAAAAATAAAGAAAGAAAGAAAGAAAGAAAGAAAGAAACTGAGCAGGAACAATAGGGCCTTTGCCCTGCAAGGCAAAGGCAGCGTTCAGTGTTTCACACTGATCGCTGCCCTTTGCCTTTTCGGGCTCGGGCCCTAATTAAAGCTGCAAGCAACGTCGAACGGGCCCTCGCTCCTGATCATGCTCCTCTCCACACAACCTTGTCTAGGGGGCGCCGTAGAGCCGATTAGAATTTCTACTGTGCAAATCTGTTGGTGTTAGGATACTATATGTGTGTACCAAATTTCATGTTTGTAGGATAAAGCAATGATTTTATCAGTGGTGGGCCGTCAGGGCCTGCAAGGCCTTCTCTGCTGGCCTAAAAATATCTGAATCACAGACTGATGTCAATTATATTTTGTCCATGAATACGTATTAAATAATTCCAAATGGTCTGTCCGCTTCCTTTCATTGCTAGCCCCCTGGTTGCGCTGCTTCCAGACGTGTATTTTCATATTTAAGCATTTAACCAATCACATTTCAGCCACTATTTGTTGCCAGGGTCAAAGAAATCTGCCTGGAGGCCTTCACAATCAGTTCTGCGGGCCCTGTAGCATAAAATAAATGTCGATCAAACTGTTGCTTCAACCAATCAGATTTTGAGTTGGCGACACCAAGGCCTTCTAGCAGGCATATGGAAACGTCAGCGTATTCACACGCTTTGATTGGATAGTCAGAGAGCGTACTAGCCAGAGCTAGCAAACTGCATCTGTAGCAAGCTGCACAAGCGAAGATATTGTTGTGTTGATTTAATAGCTGTTTTGTCAACCCACAATGGCTGAAGGAGGAGAAGAAATGGATTTGGTTGCAGATTTACTGTCAAAGCCATTTTCAAGACGGACTTTTCAAGAAAAGCTGGACATTGTTAAGCAAGGTCGGGTAACTCCGAAGCTAGCAAGCCTGTCACAACCGGGAAAAGGATTTGTCCGCCACTTTCAGTCCACTAACTACGAGCGGTACTCCTTGCTCACAGGCTCTGAGGAACGCTGCAAATTGTATTGCTGGGAGTGCTTGTTATTTGCCACTGATCGACATGGTGTTTGGAGCCAGACTGGATTTGTAAATTTGACTTGCCTAACCAAGGCAGCAACGAGGCATCAAAGCACTGCCGGACACTTACAAGCAACGGTGCTTTCCAAAACTTTTGGGGAAACCAGAGTGGATCTACAGCTGAGCGAGCAAGTGCGCAGGGAAACGGAGTTCCACAACGAAAAGGTGAAGAAAAATAGGGAAATCTTAAAAAGACTGATAGACTGTGTCATTTTTTTGGGCAAGCAGGAACTTTCATTTCGGGGGCACGATGAAAGCGCTGGATCCAAAAACAGAGGAAACTACGTGGAGCTTCTTTCTCTCATTGCTGAGAGCAACACGGATTTACATTACCACCTGTCCACTAATAAAGTGTTTAGTGGGACGTCGGGCAAAATACAAAACGACCTGATCACTGCTATTGCTGAAGTGATGGGGGAAGAGATCAGAAGGGAAGTTAATAAAGCACCGTTTGTCTCTGTTATGGTGGATGAGACGACAGACGCGAGTAACGCAGCGCAGCTCGCACTAGTTCTGCGTTATGTAACGGACACAGGTGTCAAGGAGCGGTTTGTCAGATTTGAAGATGTTACCAGTGGGAAGCAAGCCGATGACATTGCAGGTTTTATCATCCAATTTTTGGTGGAAAATGAATGTCTGGGTAAAGTTGTGGCACAGTGTTTTGACGGCGCAGCGGTCATGTCTTCTGGATTAAATGGGGTGCAGGCTAAAGTTAAGGAGAGAGCACCTTTGGCTTTATTCATACACTGCTATGCACATCGGCTCAATTTAGTATTGACTCAGGGGGCCTCAAAGCTTAAGGAATGCAAGATCTTTTTCGCCCACCTCAATGGCCTTGCTGCATTTTTTTCTAGATCGCCTCGGCGCACGCAACTACTGGACGAAATCTGCCAGCGACGTCTCCCTCGTGTGGCACCAACACGGTGGCAGTACACATCCAGAGTGGTCAATACAGTCTTTGAGAAGAGAGATGCTCTAAAGGAACTGTTTCATCACATTCTGGAGCATCATGACGAGTATGATGAGGACTCTGTGTGCTGTGCTGATGGATTTAAAGCATGTCTGGATGATTTTGAGTTTTGTTTTTTGCTTCACACATTTAATGGCATTTTTGAGTACTCAGATGTGCTCTTTTCAATACTACAGGACAAAAAACTGGATGTACAGTTTTGTCTGGCAAGGGTAAAGGAGTTTTGTGACACCGTTGAGCGAGAGAGGAGCCGATACGAGGAAATCTACGAGGTCACTGAACGCACCGCGGGTGCTCCGAGTGCACGAAGAGGTCCGGCGCAAGATCCTCGCGCGCACTACCGCCAACTCCACGGCAGGATTCTGGACAATATTATTTGCCAGACACAGACCAGATTTCAAGACCACGAAAAACTGATCTTTGTCACCCTCCTCGACCCCCAGAAGTTTCGGGAATACCAGAAAAATTTTCCGCATGCAGCCTTTTCCAGCTTAGCACAGAGCCACGGAACACTTTTCGATCTGCCTCGGCTAAGAACACAACTGACTGTAATGTATGCCATGGATGATTTTGCAGGAAAATCTCCCACTGATCTCCTTGACTTCCTTCAGCAGAAAAATCTGAATGAGAGCCTGGGGCAGCTGTACACATTTGTGTGTTTGGCGGTGACCATCCCCGTGTCCACTGCTTCTGTTGAATGGACATTCTCAGCCCTATAGCGAATTAAAACTTATGCCAGAAATACGACAGGGCAGGCTCGACTTTCAGCATTAGCTTTGATGGCGATAGAAAAGGACTTCTTGATGGAACTGAAACGCACAGATAATCTGCCCAACAGAGTAATTGAAATCTTCTTGAGGAAAGAAAGAAGGATGGATTTTGTGTACAAATAATCAGGATTTTTGGTGAGTAAAATGTTGCTATATTCCTAAATAATATTGCAATTTTATCAGGTTATTTTTGATGCTTTTTTATGTGTGTTGCAGCTGTACCTGCAGTAGAAGTTTTATAGCCATAAAATAGTTATTGAGGGTTGCATTGATTCAGACGGAGCACTACTGAAGGCCTAGGTGTGAAATGCACGGCCCGCCACTAGATTTTATATGAGTATTTGAATATTTGTAGGGGGCGCTGTGGAGCCGTTTGACCACGCCCATTTCTGAATTGTATATTAAATATTAGGTCTTGAGATTAATGAGGTTTTGTGTGAATTTGGTGATTTTACATGTATCACTTCACCTCCAAAACCCATTTCGTTCCACATGGCGATTTTGTTCAAAATGGCCGCCATGCCACGCCCACACCGTGTGACGCAGCCACAAGATTTTAATAACTTTTTATCCTGGAGGGGTCCAGATGCCACACAGCGAATTTGGTGAAGATCGAACAAAAATCCTGGGAGGAGTTCGTTAATTTCCAATGCCTGCGCACGTGTTCCATTGTACAATGTTAAGCTTTTTGTTCAAAATGGCCACCATGCCACGCCCACACCGTGTGACGCAGCCAAAAGATTTTAATAACTTTTCATCCTGGATGGATCTAGATGCCACACAGCGAATTTGGTGAAGATCGGATAAAAATGCTGGGAGGAGTTCGTTAAATTCCAATGCCTGCGCACCACATGCTGTAGGGGGCGCTGTTGAGCTTTTTTTTAAATTTCAACAGCAGGATGTTTTTGTCTCAGGCTACTGTACCTGTGTACCAAATTTCATAGCTGTATGTGAAACTAGCCGTATTAACTCCACTAAAGCCCAATTTTCAAGGTGGCGCTATTGAGTCATTTTGCCATTCATATGTGTAATTCCCCCAAAATATCAAATTTTTCACCAGTCCTGATGTGTGTGCCAAATTTGGTGAGTTTTTGAGCATGTTTAGGGGGTCAAATTGAGGTTCAAAGTGGCGTAAGAAAAAGAAACCGCCAAACCGCCAAACCGCCAAACACTAGAGGAACAATAGGGTCCTACGCACTGTAGTGCTTCGGGCCCTAATTAAAGCTGCAAGCAGCGTCGGACGGGCCCTCGCTCCTCCCTGCACCGCCGCTGTGGAGATGATCGGAATATGTAAAGCACGCAATTGTGTTTGTGTCATCGTGCTCTGCACGTGTACCAAATTTCATGTCTGTCGGACAAAGCGGTGATACGATATGAGTTTTTGAAATTTGTAGGGAGCGTTGTGGAGCTGTTTGACTGCTCCACAGTATTGAGGGATAGCCTGTCATCAAGCATATGAAGTTGCATTCACATCTTATGATGTACAGTCAAGTTATGAGCATTTCACACTTCATGGTCACACGCTCAAAATGGCCGCCCTGCCACGCCCACACCATGTGACGCAGCCACAAGATTTTAATAACTTTTCATCCTGGAGGGGTCCAGATGCCACACAGCCAATTTTGTGAAGATAGGACAAAAATCCTGGGAGGAGTTTGTTAAATTCCAATGTCTCCAAACAACCTTGTCTAGGGGGCGCCATAGAGCCGATTTGAAATTCGACTGTGCAATTTTGTAGGACTCGGGATTCTATATGTCTGTACCAAATTTCATGTTTGTAGGATACAGCAGTGACTTTTTATGAGTATTTGAATATTTGTAGGCGGCGCTGTGGAGCCGTTTGACCACATTCATTCCTGAATTGTATATGAAACGTTAGTTCTTGAGATTAATGAGGATTTGTGTGGATTTGGTGATTTTACATGGATCCCTTCACCTCCAAAACCCATTTCGTTCAATATGGCGAATTTATTCAAAATGGCCGCCATGCCACGCCCACACGGTGTGACGTAGCCACGAGATTTTAATAACTTTTCATCCTGGATGGGTCTACATGCCACACAGCGAATTTGGTGAAGATGGGAAAAAATCCTGGGAGGAGTTCGTTAAATTCCAATGTCTCCACATGACCTTGTCTAGAGGGCGCCGTAGAGCCGATTGGAATTTCGACTGTGCAAATCTGTTAGTGTCAGGTTTGTATATGTATATTCCAAATTTCATGTTTGTAGAATAAAACAGTGATTTTTTATGAGTATTTGAATATTTGTAGGGGGCGCTGTGGAGCCATTTGACCACGTCCATTCATGAATTGCATATTAAATGTTAGTTCTTGAGATCAATGAGGATTTGTGTGGATATGGTGATTTTACATGGATCCCTTCACCTCCAAAACTCCTTTCGTTTAACATGGCAAGTTTGCTCAAAATGGCCGCCATGCCACGCCCACACCGTGTGACGCAGCCACAAGATTTTAATAACTTTTCATCCTGGATGGGTCTAGATGCCACACAGCGAATTTGGTGAAGATAGGATAAAAATCCTGGGAGGAGTTCGTTTAATTCCAATGCCTGCGCACCACGTTTTGTAGGGGGCGCCGTGGAGCTTTTTTGAAATTTTAAAAGCAGGAATGTTTTTGTCTCGGGCTACTGTACCTGTGTACCAAATTTCATAGCTGTATGTGAAACTAGCCGTATTAACTCCACTAAAGCCCAATTTTCAAGGTGGCGCTATTGAGTCATTTTTCCATTCATATGTGTAATTCCCCCAAAATATCAAATTTCTCACCAGTCCTGATGTGTGTGCCAAATTTGGGGAGTTTTTGAGCATGTTTAGGGGGTCAAATTGGGGTTCAAAGTGGCGTAAGAAAAAGAAACCGCCAAACAAACAAAGAAACAAACAGAGCAGGAACAATAGGGCCTTTGCCCTGCAAGGCAAAGGCAGCGTTCAGTGTTTCACACTGATCGCTGCCCTTTGCCTTTTCGGGCTCGGGCCCTAATAAACCGCCAAAGAAACACTAGAGGAACAATAGGGTCCTACGCACTGTAGTGCTTCGGGCCCTAACTAGAGGAACAATAGGGTCCTACGCACTGTAGTGCTTCGGGCCCTAATTAAAGCTGCAAGCAGCGTCGAACTGGCCCTCGCTCCTGATCATGCTCCTCTCCACACAAACTTGTCTAGGGGGCGCCGTAGAGCCGATTAGAATTTTGACTGTGCAAATCTGTTGGTCTTGGGATACTATATGTGTGTACGAAATTTCATGTTTGTAGGATAAAGCAATGATTTTATATGAGTATTTGAATATTTGTAGGGGGCGCTGTGGAGCCGTTTGACCACGCCCATTTCTGAATTGTATATTAAATATTAGGTCTTGAGATTAATGAGGTTTTGTGTGGATTTGGTGATTTTACATGTATCACTTCACCTCCAAAACCCATTTCGTTCCACATGGCGATTTTGTTCAAAATGGCCGCCATGCCACGCCCACACCGTGTGACGCAGCCACAAGATTTTAATAACTTTTCATCCTGAAGGGGTCTAGATGCTACACAGCGAATTTGGTGATGATCGAACAAAAATCCTGGGAGGAGTTCGTTAATTTCCAATGCCTGCGCACGTGTTCCATTGTACAATCTTAAGCTTTTTGTTCAAAATGGCCGCCATGCCACGCCCACACCGTGTGACGTGTCCACAAGATTTTGATAACTTTTCATCCTGGATGGGTCTAGATGCCACACGGCCAATTTGGTAAAGATAGGATAAAAATCCTGGGAGGAGTTCGTTAAATTCCAATCCCTGCGCAGCACATTTTCTATGGGGCGCTATGGAGCTTTTTGAAGATTTCAAAAGCAGGATTGTTTTTGTCTCTGGGTACTGTACATGTGTACCGAATTTCATAGCTGTACGTAAAACTAGCCGTATTAACTCCATTAAACCCCAATTTTCAAGGTGGCGCTATTGAGTCATTTTGCCATTCATATGTTTAATTCCTACAAAATATCAAATTTTCCCCAGTCCTTATGTGTGTGCAAAATTTGGGGAGTTTTGAGCATGTTTAGGGGGTCAAATTGGGGTTCAATTTGGTGTAAGAAAAATAAAGAAACAAATTAAAGCTGCAAGCAGCGTTGGACGGGTTCTCGCTTCTCCTGCCGGGCGACTGAGACATATGGCTAACATCCGGCCGGGACTTAGATCACACCTGTCAAGTTTCAGGTCATTTGGAGCAACTACAGGCCATTTACACAGTAAATTCAAAATGGCGGACTTCCTGTTGCATTGTGGGTATGGGTTCTTGAGGCTTTTTTGTGCGTGTTGTCATGACGCATATGTGTACGGAATATCGGAGCTGTAGGTGAAACATAGTTCAGGGTCTGAATTTTTAAATGCCTGTAGGGGGCAATATTGAGCCAAAATGGCCACTCGGCAAAACGCTGCGCGCTCCCGCGCGCACACCGTTATGCTTTTACGGAGCGTTTTGATAAGTTTTTTTCACCACCACCTGTAGTATATGTGGACTAAATTTTAGATCTGTAGGAGTGATCCTCTAGTAGGAGTTAGGTCTTGAAATCGTGAAATTTTTGAACAAATGTCCAAAAAGTGGCAAAATGGCCACTCAGCAAAACGCTGCGCGCTGCCGCGCGCACACCGTTGTACTTTTGCGGAGCGTTTTGATAACTTTTTGTCACCACCGCCTGTAGTTTATGTGATATAAATTTGAGCTATGTAGGAGTTTTCCCCTAGGAGGAGTTCGCGCTTGAAAATGTGAATTTTCTGAAAACCAAATCTGGACAGTAAATCAAAATAGCGGATTTCCTGTTGCATTGTGGGTATGGGTTCTTGAGGCTTTTTTGTGCGTCTATTCGTGACACATATGTGTACTGAATTTCGGAGCTGTAAGTGAAACGTAGTTCAGGGGCTGAATTTTTAATGCCTGTAGGGGGCAGTTTTGAGGCAAAAATTGAGGCAAAATGGCGGAATGTCAACATTCCGTGGGCCGCCGCGCGCACGCCGTCATACTTTTGCGGAGCGTTTTGATAACTTAAGCTCCCCAATGCGTTTTGTACCTGCTGGTTAAATTTGAGATTTCTCGGAGTTATCACCTGGGAGGAGTTAGCTCTAGAAAATGTGTAAGTTTTTTGGGCAAAATCTGGCCAAATTTGGCACTAAATTCAAAATGGCGGCTTTCCTGTTGCATTGTGGGTTTCGCTTCTAGAGAATTTTTTTTGCGTCTTGGCATGATACATATGTGTACCGAATTTCAGAGCTCTAGGTCAAGTTCCCTCCAAATGCCATGGTGGGTGCCCTTTTGCCTTCTAAAGGGGGCGCTATTGAGCCATTTTTCCATTGACATGTGTAATTCCCCAATATGTGCATGGGGGACACCGAGTCAATGTGTGTGGCGATTTTTATGCGTTTTCGAGTAGTGCAAGGGCCTCAAAAGTGGCCGCAACGAAACGGTAGAATAATAATAATAATTAAAGCTGCAAGCAGCGTCGGACGGGCCCTCGCTCCTCACCGCACTGCTCTCCACACGACCTTGTCTAGGGGGCGCCATAGAGCCGATTAGAATTTTGACTGTGCAAATCTGTTGGTCTTGGGATACTATATGTATGTACCAAATTTCATGTTTGTAGGATAAAGCAATGATTTTATATGAGTATTTGAATATTTCTAGGGGGCGCTGTGGAGCCGTTTGACCACGCCCATTTCTGAATTGTATATTAAATATTAGGTCTTGAGATTAATGAGGTTTTGTGTGGATTTGGTGATTTTACATGTATCACTTCACCTCCAAAACCAATTTCGTTCCACATGGCGATTTTGTTCAAAATGGCCGCCATGCCACGCCCACACCGTGTGACGTAGCCAAGAGATTTTAATAACTTTTCATCCTGGAGGGGTCTAGATGCCACACAGCGAATTTGGTGAAGATTGAACAAAAATCCTGGGAGGAGTTCGTTAATTTCCAATGCCTGCGCACGTGTTCCATTGTACAATCTTAAGCTTTTTGTTCAAAATGGCCGCCATGCCACGCCCACACCGTGTGACGTATCCACAAGATTTTGATAACTTTTCATCCTGGATGGGTCTAGATGCCACACAGCGAATTTTGTGAAGATGGGATAAAAATCCTGGGAGGAGTTCGATAAATTCCAATGCCTGCACACTACGTGCTCTAGGGGGCGCTGTTGAGCCTTTTTTTTTTTTTTAAAAGCAGGAATGTTTTTGTCTTGGGCTACTGTACATGTGTACCAAATTTCATGAGTTTACGTGAAACTAGCCGTATTAACTCCACTAAAGCACAATTTTCTAGGTGGCGCTATTGAGTCATTTTGCCATTCATATGTGTAATTCCCCCAAAATATCAAATTTTTCACCAGTCCTGATGTGTGTGCCAAATTTGGTGAGTTTTTGAGCATGTTTAGGGGGTCAAATTGAGGTTCAAAGTGGCGTAAGAAAAATAAACCGCCAAACCGCCAAAGAAACACGAGAAGAACAATAGGGTCCTACGCACTGTAGTGCTTCGGGCCCTAATTAGGTCTTGAGATTAATGAGGTTTTGTGTGGATTTGGTGATTTTACATGTATCACTTCACCTCCAAAACCAATTTCGTTCCACATGGCGATTTTGTTCAAAATGGCCGCCATGCCACGCCCACACCGTGTGACGTAGCCACAAGATTTTAATAACTTTTCATCCTGGAGGGGTCTAGATGCCACACAGCGAATTTGGTGAAGATTGAACAAAAATCCTGGGAGGAGTTCGTTAATTTCCAATGCCTGCGCACGTGTTCCATTGTACAATCTTAAGCTTTTTGTTCAAAATGGCCGCCATGCCACGCCCACACCGTGTGACGTATCCACAAGATTTTGATAACTTTTCATCCTGGATGGGTCTAGATGCCACACAGCGAATTTTGTGAAGATGGGATAAAAATCCTGGGAGGAGTTCGATAAATTCCAACGCCTGCACACTACGTGCTCTAGGGGGCGCTGTTGAGCCTTTTTTGAAATTTTAAAAGCAGGAATGTTTTTGTCTTGGGCTACTGTACATGTGTACCAAATTTCATGAGTTTACGTGAAACTAGCCGTATTAACCCCACTAAAGCACAATTTTCTAGGTGGCGCTATTGAGTCATTTTGCCATTCATATGTGTAATTCCCCCAAAATATCAAATTTTTCACCAGTCCTGATGTGTGTGCCAAATTTGGTGAGTTTTTGAGCATGTTTAGGGGGTCAAATTGAGGTTCAAAGTGGCGTAAGAAAAATAAACCGCCAAACCGCCAAAGAAACACTAGAAGAACAATAGGGTCCTACGCACTGTAGTGCTTCGGGCCCTAATTAAAGCTGCAAGCAGCGTTGGACGGGTTCTCGCTTCTCCTGCCGGGCGACTGAGACATATGGCTAACATCCGGCTGGGACTTAGATCACACCTGTCAAGTTTCAGGTCATTTGGAGCAACTGCAGGCCATTTACACAGTGAATTCAAAATGGCGGACTTCCTGTTGCATTGTGGGTATGGGTTCTTGAGGCTTTTTTGTGCGTGTTGTCATGACACATTTGTGTACCGAATTTCGGAGCTGTCGGTGAAACATAGTTCAGGGGCTGAATTTATAAATGGCTGTAGGGGGCAATGTTGAGCCAAAATGGCCACTCAGCAAAACGCTGCGCGCTACCGCGCGGACACCGTAGTTCTTTTTTATGGGGCATTTTGATAAGTTTTTTTCACCACCACCTGTAGTATATGTGGACCGAGTTTGAGATCTTTAGGCATTATCCCCGAGGAGGAGTTAGGTTTTGAAAACGTGAAATTTTAGAAAAAGTGGCCAAACAGTGGCAAAATGGCCAATTGGCAAAACGCCGCGGGCCGCCACGGGCACGCCGTCATACTTTTGCGGAGCGTTTTGATAACTTTTTGTCACCACCCCCTGTAGTATATGTGATACGAATTTGAGCTATGTAGGAGTTTTCCCCTAGGAGGAGTTCGCGCTTGAAAATGTGAATTTTCTGAAAACCAAATCTGGACAGTAAATCAAAATGGCGGATTTCCTGTTGCTTTGTGGGTATGGGTTCTTGAGTCTTTTTTTTGCGTCTATTCGTGACACATGTGTGTACCGAATTTGGGAGCTCTAAGTGAAACGTAGTTGAGGGGCAGAATTTTTGAATGCCTCTAGGGGGCAGTTTTGAGCAAAAATTGAGGCAAAATGGCGGAATGTCGGTACTCCGTGGGCCGCCGCGCGCACGCCGTCATACTTTTGCGGAGCGTTTTGATAACTTAAGCTCCCCAATGCGTTTTCTACCTGCTGGCTAAATTTGAGATTTCTCGGAGTTATCACCTGGGAGGAGTTCGCTCCAGAAAATGTGTACAGTTTTGGGGCAAAATTTGGCCAAATTTGGCACTAAATTCAAAATGGCGGCTTTCCCGTTGCATTGTGGGTTTCGCTTCAAGAGGATTTTTTTTGCGTCTTGGCATGATACATATGTGTACCGAATTTCAGAGCTCTAGGTCAAGTTCCCTCCAAATGCAAGGGTGGGTGCCCTTTTGCCTTGTAAAGGGGGCGCTATTGAGCCATTTTTCCATTGACATGTGTAATTCCCCAATATGTGCATGGGGGACACCGAGTCGATGTGTGTGGCGATTTTTATGCGTTTTCGAGTAGTGCAAGGGCCTCAAAAGTGGCCCCAACGAAACGGTAGAATAATAATAATAATTAAAGCTGCAAGCAGCGTCGGACGGGCCCTCGCTCCTCACCGCACTGCTCTCCACACGACCTTGTCTAGGGGGCGCCGTAGAGCCGATTGGAATTTTGACCATGCAAATCTATTGGTCTTGGGATACTATATGTATGCACCAAATTTCATGTTTGTAGGATAAAGCAGTGATTTTATATGAGTATTTGAATATTTGTAGGAGGCGCTGTGGAGCCGTTTGAACACGTCCACTCCTGAATTGTATATTGAACGTTAGGTTTTGAGATTAATGAGCATTTTTGTGGATTTGGTGATTTTACATGGATCCCTTCACCTCCAAAACTCATTTCGTTCCACATGGCGAATTTGCTCAAAATGGCCGCCATGCCACGCCCACATCGTGTGATGCAGTCACAAGATTTTAATAACTTTTCATCCTGGAGGGGTCTAGATGACACACAGTGAATTTGTTGAAGATGGCACAAAAATCCTAGGAGAAGTTTGTTAAATTCCAATGCCTGGGCACCACGTGTTCCAGAGGGCGCCGTTAAGATTTTTTGTTCAAAATGGCTGCCATGCCACGCCCACACCATGTGACGCAGGTGCAAGATTTTAATAACTTTTCATTCTGGATGGGTTTAGATGCCACACAGCGAATTTGGTGAAGATCGGACAAAAATCCTGGGAGGAGTTTGTTAAATTCCAATGCCTGTGCACCACATGCTGTAGGGGGCGCGGCTGAGCTTTTTTGTTCAAAATGGCCGCCATGCCACGCCCACACCGTGTGACGCAGCCACAAGATTTTAATAACTTTTCATCCTGGAGGGGTATAGATGCCACACAGCGAATTTGGTGAAAATCGGATAAAAATCCTGGGAGGAGTTCGATAAATTCCAATGCCTGCGCACCACGTGCTCTAGTTGGCGCTGTTTAGCTTTTTTGTTCAAAATGGCCGCCATGCCACGCCCACACCGTGTGACGCAGCCACAAGATTTTAATAACTTTTCATCCTGGAGGGGTGTAGATGCCACACAGCGAATTTGGTGAAAATCGGATAAAAATCCTGGGAGGAGTTTGTTAAATTCCAATGCCTGCGCACCACGTGCTCTAGTTGGCGCTGTTTAGCTTTTTTGTTCAAAATGGCCGCCATGCCACGCCCACACCGTGTGACGCAGCCACAAGATTTTAATAACTTTTCATCCTGGATTGTCTAGATGCCACACAGCGAATTTGGTGAAGATCGGATAAAAATCCTGGGAGGAGTTTGTTAAATTCCAATGCCTGCGCACCACATGCTGTAGGGGGCGCTGTTGAGCTTTTTTTGAAATTTCAACAGCAGGAAATTTTTTGTCTTGGGCTATTGTACATGTGTACCAAATTTCATGAGTTTACGTGAAACTAGCCGTATTAACTCCACTAAAGCCCAATTTTGTAGGTGGCGCTATTGAGTCATTTTGCCATTCATATGTGTAATTCCCCCAAAATATCAAATTTTTCGCCAGTCCTGATGTGTGTGCCAAATTTGGTGAGTTTTTGAGCATGTTTAGGGGGTCAAATTGAGGTTCAAAGTGGCGTAAGAAAAATAAACCAACCGCCAAACCGCCAAAGAAACACGAGAAGAACAATAGGGTCCTACGCACTGTAGTGCTTCGGGCCCTAATAAGAATTAAAGCTGCAAGCAGCGTCGGACGGGCCCTCGCTCCTCACCGCACTGCTCTCCACACGACCTTGTCTAGGGGGCGCCATAGAGCCGATTAGAATTTTGACTGTGCAAATCTGTTGGTCTTGGGATACTATATGTATGTACCAAATTTCATGTTTGTAGGATAAAGCAATGATTTTATATGAGTATTTGAATATTTCTAGGGGGCGCTGTGGAGCCGTTTGACCACGCCCATTTCTGAATTGTATATTAAATATTAGGTCTTGAGATTAATGAGGTTTTGTGTGGATTTGGTGATTTTACATGTATCACTTCACCTCCAAAACCAATTTCGTTCCACATGGCGATTTTGTTCAAAATGGCCGCCATGCCACGCCCACACCGTGTGACGTAGCCACAAGATTTTAATAACTTTTCATCCTGGAGGGGTCTAGATGCCACACAGCGAATTTGGTGAAGATTGAACAAAAATCCTGGGAGGAGTTCGTTAATTTCCAATGCCTGCGCACGTGTTCCATTGTACAATCTTAAGCTTTTTGTTCAAAATGGCCGCCATGCCACGCCCACACCGTGTGACGTATCCACAAGATTTTGATAACTTTTCATCCTGGATGGGTCTAGATGCCACACAGCGAATTTTGTGAAGATGGGATAAAAATCCTGGGAGGAGTTCGATAAATTCCAATGCCTGCACACTACGTGCTCTAGGGGGCGCTGTTGAGCCTTTTTTGAAATTTTAAAAGCAGGAATGTTTTTGTCTTGGGCTACTGTACATGTGTACCAAATTTCATGAGTTTACGTGAAACTAGCCGTATTAACTCCACTAAAGCACAATTTTCTAGGTGGCGCTATTGAGTCATTTTGCCATTCATATGTGTAATTCCCCCAAAATATCAAATTTTTCACCAGTCCTGATGTGTGTGCCAAATTTGGTGAGTTTTTGAGCATGTTTAGGGGGTCAAATTGAGGTTCAAAGTGGCGTAAGAAAAATTAAAGCTGCAAGCAGCGTCGGACGGGCCCTCGCTCCTCACCGCACTGCTCTCCACACGACCTTGTCTAGGGGGCGCCGTAGAGCCGATTGGAATTTTGACCATGCAAATCTATTGGTCTTGGGATACTATATGTATGCACCAAATTTCATGTTTGTAGGATAAAGCAGTGATTTTATATGAGTATTTGAATATTTGTAGGGGCGCTGTGGAGCCGTTTGAACACGTCCACTCCTGAATTGTATATTGAACGTTAGGTTTTGAGATTAATGAGCATTTTTGTGGATTTGGTGATTTTACATGGATCCCTTCACCTCCAAAACTCATTTCGTTCCACATGGCGATTTTGTTCAAAATGGCCGCCATGCCACGCCCACACCGTGTGATGTAGTCACAAGATTTTAATAACTTTTCATCCTGGAGGGGTCTAGATGACACACAGTGAATTTGTTGAAGATGGCACAAAAATCCTAGGAGAAGTTTGTTAAATTCCAATGCCTGGGCACACACGTGTTCCAGAGGGCGCCGTTAAGATTGTTTGTTCAAAATGGCCGCCATGCCACGCCCACACCATGTGACGCAGGTGCAAGATTTTAATAACTTTTCATTCTGGAGGGGTTTAGATGCCACACAGCGAATTTGGTGAAGATCGGACAAAAATCCTGGGAGGAGTTTGTTAAATTCCAATGCCTGTGCACCACATGCTGTAGGGGGCGCGGCTGAGCTTTTTTGTTCAAAATGGCCGCCATGCCACGCCCACACCGTGTGACGCAGCCACAAGATTTTAATAACTTTTCATCCTGGAGGGGTGTAGATGCCACACAGCGAATTTGGTGAAAATCGGATAAAAATCCTGGGAGGAGTTCGATAAATTCCAATGCCTGCGCACCACGTGCTCTAGTTGGCGCTGTTTAGCTTTTTTGTTCAAAATGGCCGCCATGCCACGCCCACACCGTGTGACGCAGCCACAAGATTTTAATAACTTTTCATCCTGGAGGGGTATAGATGCCACACAGCGAATTTGGTGAAAATCGGATAAAAATCCTGGGAGGAGTTTGTTAAATTCCAATGCCTGCGCACCACGTGCTCTAGTTGGCGCTGTTTAGCTTTTTTGTTCAAAATGGCCGCCATGCCACGCCCACACCGTGTGACGCAGCCACAAGATTTTAATAACTTTTCATCCTGGATTGCTCTAGATGCCACACAGCGAATTTGGTGAAGATCGGATAAAAATCCTGGGAGGAGTTTGTTAAATTCCAATGCCTGCGCACCACATGCTGTAGGGGGCGCTGTTGAGCTTTTTTTGAAATTTCAACAGCAGGAAATTTTTTGTCTTGGGCTATTGTACATGTGTACCAAATTTCATGAGTTTACGTGAAACTAGCCGTATTAACTCCACTAAAGCCCAATTTTGTAGGTGGCGCTATTGAGTCATTTTGCCATTCATATGTGTAATTCCCCCAAAATATCAAATTTTTCGCCAGTCCTGATGTGTGTGCCAAATTTGGTGAGTTTTTGAGCATGTTTAGGGGGTCAAATTGAGGTTCAAAGTGGCGTAAGAAAAATAAACCAACCGCCAAACCGCCAAAGAAACACGAGAAGAACAATAGGGTCCTACGCACTGTAGTGCTTCGGGCCCTAATAAGAATTAAAGCTGCAAGCAGCGTCGGACGGGCCCTCGCTCCTCACCGCACTGCTCTCCACACGACCTTGTCTAGGGGGCGCCATAGAGCCGATTAGAATTTTGACTGTGCAAATCTGTTGGTCTTGGGATACTATATGTATGTACCAAATTTCATGTTTGTAGGATAAAGCAATGATTTTATATGAGTATTTGAATATTTCTAGGGGGCGCTGTGGAGCCGTTTGACCACGCCCATTTCTGAATTGTATATTAAATATTAGGTCTTGAGATTAATGAGGTTTTGTGTGGATTTGGTGATTTTACATGTATCACTTCACCTCCAAAACCAATTTCGTTCCACATGGCGATTTTGTTCAAAATGGCCGCCATGCCACGCCCACACCGTGTGACGTAGCCACAAGATTTTAATAACTTTTCATCCTGGAGGGGTCTAGATGCCACACAGCGAATTTGGTGAAGATTGAACAAAAATCCTGGGAGGAGTTCGTTAATTTCCAATGCCTGCGCACGTGTTCCATTGTACAATCTTAAGCTTTTTGTTCAAAATGGCCGCCATGCCACGCCCACACCGTGTGACGTATCCACAAGATTTTGATAACTTTTCATCCTGGATGGGTCTAGATGCCACACAGCGAATTTTGTGAAGATGGGATAAAAATCCTGGGAGGAGTTCGATAAATTCCAATGCCTGCACACTACGTGCTCTAGGGGGCGCTGTTGAGCCTTTTTTGAAATTTTAAAAGCAGGAATGTTTTTGTCTTGGGCTACTGTACATGTGTACCAAATTTCATGAGTTTACGTGAAACTAGCCGTATTAACTCCACTAAAGCACAATTTTCTAGGTGGCGCTATTGAGTCATTTTGCCATTCATATGTGTAATTCCCCCAAAATATCAAATTTTTCACCAGTCCTGATGTGTGTGCCAAATTTGGTGAGTTTTTGAGCATGTTTAGGGGGTCAAATTGAGGTTCAAAGTGGCGTAAGAAAAATTAAAGCTGCAAGCAGCGTCGGACGGGCCCTCGCTCCTCACCGCACTGCTCTCCACACGACCTTGTCTAGGGGGCGCCGTAGAGCCGATTGGAATTTTGACCATGCAGATCTATTGGTCTTGGGATACTATATGTATGCACCAAATTTCATGTTTGTAGGATAAAGCAGTGATTTTATATGAGTATTTGAATATTTGTAGGGGGCGCTGTGGAGCCGTTTGAACACGTCCACTCCTGAATTGTATATTGAACGTTAGGTTTTGAGATTAATGAGCATTTTTGTGGATTTGGTGATTTTACATGGATCCCTTCACCTCCAAAACTCATTTCGTTCCACATGGCGAATTTGCTCAAAATGGCCGCCATGCCACGCCCACATCGTGTGACGCAGTCACAAGATTTTAATAACTTCATCCTGGAGGGGTCTAGATGACACACAGTGAATTTGTTGAAGATGGCACAAAAATCCTAGGAGAAGTTTGTTAAATTCCAATGCCTGGGCACCACGTGTTCCAGAGGGCGCCGTTAAGATTTTTTGTTCAAAATGGCCGCCATGCCACGCCCACACCATGTGACGCAGGTGCAAGATTTTAATAACTTTTCATTCTGGATGGGTTTAGATGCCACACAGCGAATTTGGTGAAGATCGGACAAAAATCCTGGGAGGAGTTTGTTAAATTCCAATGCCTGTGGACCACATGCTGTAGGGGGCGCGGCTGAGCTTTTTTGTTGAAAATGCCCGCCATGCCACGCCCACACCGTGTGACGCAGCCACAAGATTTTAATAACTTTTCATCCTGGAGGGGTGTAGATGCCACACAGCGAATTTGGTGAAAATCGGATAAAAATCCTGGGAGGAGTTCGATAAATTCCAATGCCTGCGCACCACGTGCTCTAGTTGGCGCTGTTTAGCTTTTTTGTTCAAAATGGCCGCCATGCCACGCCCACACCGTGTGACGCAGCCACAAGATTTTAATAACTTTTCATCCTGGAGGGGTATAGATGCCACACAGCGAATTTGGTGAAAATCGGATAAAAATCCTGGGAGGAGTTCGATAAATTCCAATGCCTGCGCACCACGTGCTCTAGTTGGCGCTGTTTAGCTTTTTTGTTCAAAATGGCCGCCATGCCACGCCCACACCGTGTGACGCAGCCACAAGATTTTAATAACTTTTCATCCTGGATTGGTCTAGATGCCACACAGCGAATTTGGTGAAGATCGGATAAAAATCCTGGGAGGAGTTCGTTAAATTCCAATGCCAAAGCACCACATGCTGTAGGGGGCGCTGTTGAGCTTTTTTTGAAATTTCAACAGCAGGAAATTTTTTGTCTTGGGCTATTGTACATGTGTACCAAATTTCATGTTTACGTGAAGCTAGCCGTATTAACTCCACTAAAGCCCAATTTTCTAGGTGGCGCTATTGAGTCATTTTGCCATTCATATGTGTAATTCCCCCAAAATATCAAATTTTTCGCCAGTCCTGATGTGTGTGCCAAATTTGGTGAGTTTTTGAGCATGTTTAGGGGGTCAAATTGAGGTTCAAAGTGGCGTAAGAAAAATAAACCAACCGCCAAACCGCCAAAGAAACACGAGAAGAACAATAGGGTCCTACGCACTGTAGTGCTTCGGGCCCTAATAAACGCAGCAATTCCAATAGGGTTCTACGCACCGTTGGTGCTCGAACCCTAATTAAAGCTGCAAGCAGCGTTGGACGGGTTCTCGCTTCTCCTGCCGGGCGACTGAGACATATGGCTAACATCTGGCCGGGACTTAGATCACACCTGTCAAATTTCAGGTCATTTGGAGCAACTACAGGCCAGTTACACAGCCCTTCGTGTTTGTTTCCATGGTAAAATGACAGTAAATTCAAAATGGCGGACTTCCTGTTGCATTGTGGGTATGGGTTCTTGAGGCTTTTCGGTGCGTGTTGTCATGACACATATGTGTACCGAATTTGGGAGCTCTCGGTGAAACATAGTTCAGGGGCTGATTGTTTAAATGCCTCTAGGGGGCAATATTGAGGCAAAATGGCCACACAGCAAAACGCTGCGCGCTGCCGCGCGCACACCGTCGTGCTTTTGCGGAGCGTTTTGATAAGTTTTTTTCACCACCACCTGTAGTATATGTGGAGCGAATTTGAGATCTTTAGGCATTATCCCCGAGGAGGAGTTAGGTCTTGAAAACGTGAAAATTTTGAAAAAGTGGCCAAACAGTGACAAAATGGCCAAACGGCAAAACGCCGCGGGGCGCCACGGGCACGCCGTCATACTTTTGCGGAGCGTTTTGATAACTTTTTGTCACCACCCCCTGTAGTATATGTGATATAAATTGGAGCTATGTAGGAGTTTTCCCCTAGGAGGAGTTCGCGCTTGAAAATGTGAATTTTCTGAAAACCAAATCTGGACAGTAAATCAAAATGGCGGATTTCCTGTTGCTTTGTGGGTATGGGTTCTTGAGTCTTTTTTTTGCGTCTATTCGTGACACATGTGTGTACCGAATTTGGGAGCTCTAAGTGAAACGTAGTTGAGGGGCTGAATTTTTGAATGCCTCTAGGGGGCAGTTTTGAGCAAAAATTGAGGCAAAATGGCGGAATGTCAACATTCCGTGGGCCGCCGCGCGCACGCCGTCATACTTTTGCGGAGCGTTTTGATAACTTAAGCTCCCCAATGCGTTTTCTACCTGCTGGCTAAATTTGAGATTTCTCGGAGTTATCACCTGGGAGGAGTTCGCTCCAGAAAATGTGTACAGTTTTGGGCCAAAATTTGGCCAAATTTGGCACTAAATTCAAAATGGCGTCTTTCCCGTTGCATTGTGGGTTTCGCTTCAAGAGGATTTTTTTTGCGTCTTGGCATGATACATATGTGTACCGAATTTCAGAGCTCTAGGTCAAGTTCCCTCCAAATGCAAGGGTGGGTGCCCTTTTGCCTTCTAAAGGGGGCGCTATTGAGCCATTTTTCCATTGACATGTGTAATTCCCCAATATGTGCATGGGGGACACCGAGTCGATGTGTGTGGCGATTTTTATGCGTTTTCGAGTAGTGCAAGGGCCTCAAAAGTGGCCCCAACGAAACGGTAGAATAATAATAATAATAATTAAAGCTGCAAGCAGCGTCGGACGGGCCCTCGCTCCTCCCCGCACCGCCGCTGTGGAGATGATCGGAATATGTAAAGCACACATTTGTGTTCGTGTCATCGTGCTCTGCACGTGTACCAAATTTCATGTCTGTCGGACAAAGCGGTGATACGATATGAATTTTTGAAATTTCTAGGGGGCGCTGTGGAGCTGTTTGACTGCTCCACAGTGTTGAGGGATAGGCTGTCATCAAGCATATGAAGTTGCATTCACATCTTATGATGTACAGTCAAGTTATGAGCATTTCACACTTCATGGTCACATGCTCAAAATGGCCGCCCTGCCACGCCCACACCATGTGACGCAGCCATGAGATTTTAATAACTTTTCATCCTGGAGGGGTCTAGATGCCACACAGCGAAATTGGTGAAGATCGGATAAAAATCCTGGGAGGAGTTTGTTAAATTCCAATGCCTGCGCACCACGTGTTCTAGTTGGCGCTGTTTAGCTTTTTTGTTCAAAATGGCCGCCATGCCACGCCCACACCCTGTGACGCAGCCATAAGATTTTAATAACTTTTCATCCTTGAGGGGTGTAAATGCCACACAGCGAATTTGGTGAAGATCGGCCAAAAATCCTGGGAGGAGTTCGTTAAATTCCAATGGCTGCGCACCACGTGTTGTAGTTGGCGCCGTTTAGCTTTTTTGTGCAAAATGGCCGCCATGCCACGCCCACACCGTGTGACGCAGCCACAAGATTTTAATAACTTTTCATCCTGGAGGGGTCTAGATGCGACACACCGAATTTGGTGAAGATCGGATAAAAATCCTGGGAGGAGTTCGTTAAATTCCAATGCCTGCGCACCACATGCTGTAGGGGGCGCTGTTGAGCTTTTTTTGAAATTTCAACAGCAGGAATTTTTTTGTCTCGGGCTACTGTACCTGTGTACCAAATTTCATGAGTTTACGTGAAACTAGCCGTATTAACTCCACTAAAGCACAATTTTCTAGGTGGCGCTATTGAGTCATTTTGCCATTCATATGTGTAATTCCCCCAAAATATCAAATTTTTCACCAGTCCTGATGTGTGTGCCAAATTTGGTGAGTTTTTGAGCATGTTTAGGGGGTCAAATTGAGGTTCAAAGTGGCGTAAGAAAAAGAAACCGCCAAACCGCCAAAGAAACACGAGAAGAACAATAGGGTCCTACGCACTGTAGTGCTTCGGGCCCTAATTAAAGCTGCAAGCAGCGTTGGACGGGTTCTCGCTTCTCCTGCCGGGCGACTTAGATCACACCTGTCAAGTTTCAGGTCATTTGGAGCAACTACAGGCCAGTTACACAGCAGCTTCTACCTGTAACCCATTTTGTCCGCCATTTTGAACTGAAATCTGAATTTCAATTCAAAATGGCAGACTTCCTGTTGCATTGTGGGTATGGGTTCTTCAGGCTTTTTTGTGCGTGTTGTCATGACACATATGTGTACCGAATTTCGGAGCTCTAGGTGAAACATAGTTCAGGGGCTGAATTTATAAATGCGTCTAGGGGGCAATATTGAGCCAAAATGGCCACTCAGCAAAACGCTGCGCGCTACCGCGCGCACACCGTCATGCTTTTGCGGAGCATTTTGATAACTTTTTGTCACCACCACCTGTAGTATGTGTGGACCGACTTTGAACTGTTTAGGCATTATCCCCGAGGAGGAGTTATGTCTTGAAAACGTGAAATTTTAGAAAAAGTGGCCAAACAGTGGCAAAATGGCCAAACGGCAAAACGCCGCGGGCCGCCACGGGCACGCCGTCATACTTTTGCGGAGCATTTTGATAACTTTTTGTCACCACCCCCTGTAGTATATGTGATATAAATTTGAGCTATGTAGGAGTTTTCCCCTAGGAGGAGTTCGCGCTTGAAAATGTGAAATTTCTGAAAAACAAATCTGGACAGTAAATCCAAAATGGCGGATTTCCTGTTGCATTGTGGGTATGGGTTCTTGAGGCTTTTTTGTGCGTCTATGTGTGACACATATGTGTACCGAATTTGGGAGCTGTAAGTGAAACGTAGTTTAGGGGCCGAATTTTGGAATGCCTCTAGGGGGCAGTTTTGAGCCAAAAATTGAGCCAAAATGGCGGAATGTCAACATTCCGTGGGCCGCCGCGCGCACGCCGTCATACTTTTGCGGAGCGTTTTGATAACTTAAGCTCCCCAATGCGTTTTGTACCTGCTGGCTAAATTTGAGATTTATCGGAGTTATGACCTCGGAGGAGTTAGCTCTAGAAAATGTGTGAATTTTTGGCCAAAATTTGGGCAAAATGGCCAAATTTTGACACTAAATTCAAAATGGCGGCTTTCCCGTTGCATTGTGGGTTTCGCTGCAAGAGAATTTTTTTTGCGTCTTGGCATGATACATATGTGTACCGAATTTCAGAGCTGTAGGTCAAGTTCCCTCCAAATGCAAGGGTGGGTGCCCTTTTTTTTTGTAAAGGGGGCGCTATTGAGCCATTTTTCCATTGACATGTGTAATTCCCCAATATGTGCATGGGGGACACCGAGTCAATGTGTGTGGCGATTTTTATGCGTTTTCGAGTAGTGCAAGGGCCTCAAAAGTGGCCGCAACGAGACGGTAAAATAATAATAATAATAATAATAATAAGAATAAACGCAGCAATTCCAATAGGGTTCTACGCACCGTTGGTGCTCGAACCCTAATAATAAGAATAAACGCAGCAATTCCAATAGGGTTCTACGCACCGTTGGTGCTCGAACCCTAATTAAAGCTGCAAGCAGCGTCAGACGGGCCCTCGCTCCTCACCGCACTCCTCTCCACACGACCTTGCCTAGGGGGCGCCGTAGAGCCGATTAGAATTTCGACTGTGCAAATCTGTTGGTCTTGGTCTTGTATGTATGTACCAAATTTTATGTTTGTATGTACCAAATTTTATGTTTGTAGGATAAAGCAGTGATTTTATATGAGTATTTGAATATTTCTAGGGGGCGCTGTGGAGCCGTTTGACCACGTACATTCCTGAATTGTATATTAAATATTAGGTCTTGAGATTAATGAAGATTTGTGTGGATTTGGTGATTTTACATGGATCCCTTCACCTCCAAAACCCATTTCGTTCCACATGGCGATTTTGTTCAAAATGGCCGCCATGCCACGCCCACACCATGTGACGTATCCACAAGAATTTAATAACTTTTAATCCTGGAGGGGTCTAGATGCCACACAGTGAATTTGGTGAAGATCGGAAAAAAATCCTGGGAGGAGTTCGTTAAATTCCAATGCCTGCGCACAACGTGTTCCAGTGTGCGAGGTTACGCTTTTTTGTTCAAAATGGCCGCCATGCCACGCCCACACCGTGTGACGTATCCACGAGATTTTAATAACTTTTCATCCTGGAGGGGTCTAGATGCCACACAGTGAATTTGGTGAAGATTGGATACAAATCCTGGGAGGAGTTCGTTAAATTCCAATGCCTGCGCACCACGTGTTGAAGTGGGCGAGGTTAAGCTTTTTGTTCAAAATGGCCGCCATGCCACGCCCACACCGTGTGATGTATCCACGAGATTTTAATAACTTTTCATCCTGGAGGGGTGTAGATGCCACACAGCAAATTTGGTGAAAAAATTGGATAAAAATCCTGGGAGGAGTTTGTTAAATTCCAATGCCTGCGCACCACGTGTTCTAGTTGGCGCTGTTTAGCTTTTTTGTTCAAAATGGCCGCCATGCCACGCCCACACCGTGTGACGCAGCCACAAGATTTTAATAACTTTTCATCCTGGATGGGTTTCGATGTCACACAGCGAATTTGGTGAAGATCGGATAAAAATCCTGGGAGGAGTTCGATAAATTCCAATGCCTGCACACCACGTGCTCTAGGGGGCGCTGTTGAGCCTTTTTTGAAATTTTAAAAGCAGGAATGTTTTTGTCTCGGCCTACTGTACCTGTGTACCAAATTTCATGAGTTTACGTGAAACTAGCCGTATTAACTCCACTAAAGGCCAATTTTCTAGGTGGCGCTATTGAGTCATTTTGCCATTCATATGTGTAATTCCCCCAAAATATCAAATTTTTCACCATTCCTGATGTGTGTGCAAAATTTGGTGAGTTTTTGAGCATGTTTAGGGGGTCAAATTGAGGTTCAAAGTGGCGTAAGAAAAAGAAACCGCCAAACCGCCAAACCGCTAAACCGCCAAACCGCTAAACCGCCAAACCGCCAAACCGCCAAACCGCCAAACACTAGAGGAACAATAGGGTCCTACGCACTGTAGTGCTTCGGGCCCTAATAATAATAATAATTAAAGCTGCAAGCAGCGTCGGACGGGCCCTCGCTCCTCACCGCACTGCTCTCCACACGACCTTGTCTAGGGGGCGCCGTAGAGCCGATTGGAATTTTGACTGTGCAAATCTGTTGGTCTTGGGATATTATATGTATGCACCAAATTTCATGTTTGTAGGATAAAGCAGTGATTTTATATGAGTATTTGAATATTTGTAGGGGGCGCTGTGGAGCCGTTTGAACACGTCCACTCCTGAATTGTATATTGAACGTTAGGTTTTGAGATTAATGAGAATTTTTGTGGATTCGGTGATTTTACATGGATCCCTTCACCTCCAAAACTCATTTCGTTCCACATGGCGAATTTGCTCAAAATGGCCGCCATGCCACGCCCACATCGTGTGACGCAGTCACAAGATTTTAATAACTTCATCCTGGAGGGGTCTAGATGACACACAGTGAATTTGTTGAAGATGGCACAAAAATCCTAGGAGAAGTTTGTTAAATTCCAATGCCTGGGCAGCACATGTTCCAGAGGGCGCCGTTAAGATTTTTGTTCAAAATGGCCGCCATGCCACGCCCACACCATGTGACGCAGGTGCAAGATTTTAATAACTTTTCATTCTGGATGGGTTTAGATGCCACACAGCGAATTTGGTGAAGATGGGACAAAAATCCTGGGAGGAGTTTGTTAAATTCCAATGCCTGTGCACCACATGCTGTAGGGGGCGCGGCTGAGCTTTTTTGTTCAAAATGGCCGCCATGCCACGCCCACACTGTGTGACGCAGCCACAAGATTTTAATAACTTTTCATCCTGGAGGGGTATAGATGCCACACAGCGAATTTGGTGAAAATCGGATAAAAATCCTGGGAGGAGTTCGATAAATTCCAATGCCTGCGCACCACGTGCTCTAGTTGGCGCTGTTTAGGTTTTTTGTTCAAAATGGCCGCCATGCCACGCCCACACCGTGTGACGCAGCCACAAGATTTTAATAACTTTTCATCCTGGAGGGGTATAGATGCCACACAGCGAATTTGGTGAAAATCGGATAAAAATCCTGGGAGGAGTTTGTTAAATTCCAATGCCTGCACACCACGTGCTCTAGTTGGCGCTGTTTAGCTTTTTTGTTCAAAATGGCCGCCATGCCACGCCCACACCGTGTGACGCAGCCACAAGATTCTAATAACTTTTGATCCTGGAGGGGTTTAGATGCCACACAGCGAATTTGGTGAAGATCGGATAAAAATCCTGGGAGGAGTTCGTTAAATTCCAATGCCTGCGCACCACATGCTGTAGGGGGCGCTGTTGAGCTTTTTTTTAAATTTTAACAGCAGGAAATTTTTTGTCTTGGGCTACTGTACATGTGTACCAAATTTCATGAGTTTACGTGAAACTAGCCGTATTAACTCCACTAAAGCCCAATTTTCTAGGTGGCGC